>QNGE01001427.1:42188-124880 GCA_008508345.1 Paragonimus westermani | reverse complement strand
GCTATCACAAACATGCCACCTAAACCAGATTCGGCATCACCAAGGTGCCCGACCTGGGCGTTCATATCTCCGGCCAGAACGACTATATCAGAACCGCCTGCCGATCGGAGGAGAGCGGCCAGATCCGAATAAAACAGGTCCTTGACGCCAGAGTCACTGCAGTCAGTAGGAGCGTAAGCAGACACAGTGAAAAGATTTCTGAAAGTCTTGCGTCCACAGCTATCCTAAACAAATCCTGCCAAGCGAACAGTACAACGTCCACTGTTAACAATTCAATTTTCCAATGCGGCTGCGGCCGTCGCGCTGAGGACTATACCTACTCCAGCCTGACCCATAACGGCGGCCGGCGAGTCACCTGAAGTGTATAACCAGTATCGGGTAGACAGTGCAGGTACTGTTACTTCCAGATACAACAGACATCCACATTCAACGAGTCCAACGTTCATGCGATAGCGAACTCCTGACCTGTGGGTTTGAGAGATGAATGTTCAAGGCACCTATATTAATTCGCATTCAAGACTAAGAAAGAGACGAGGGAGGTCCATATTTGAATGGTAAGAAATAAAGCTGACCGGCTGAATGCTACTACGATTAGCTGTATCTGTTGTCGGACCTATAGAGTAATTATCAGAACTGGGGGTCGGGAGGAGCCTGATAGCTCGATTCGATAGAATACTATGAGAGGGGTCAGTATGTGTTCGCCTATTGCTCGATGAGCAACGTAAGAGTATGGCCACCTAAGTCACGTCCGTCAGCACTTAGCTTGAGCATTCAACTCTTCAGCAAGTAGTGTGCTGTGCGGTGTGTAGAAAGTTAGTTAGCTGGGGAGAAATCACCTTTGACTGCGTCCGGACTACAGTCTGTGGAGGCATGTATCACAACGACAAACAGACACCGTTTGCGATGGGCACCTCCCGATGGTCTAACCGTGCCTCCGAGTCTGGTCTCGTAAAACAGATTGCTGACGGAAATCCAGTCAAACAGTGCCTACCCTCGCCTGCGTATGTGCTTAGGGCAATTTGAGCACTGGCTTGGCCACTGGCTTGAGCAGCAGGGTCTCCGGACAAGCGCACATTATGCCCACATGGGCATTTGCGGCCAACGCAGATTGAAGATGTAGCACTGAGCCAGAATCCTGAAATCGTGTTTCAGCAAGAGAGCAACAGATATCAACGAAGAGGGTCTCGAAAGTACGTGCGCGAGCTGACTGCTGGCCTACTTGCATAGGAGTTCGGACATTAAACTCAGCAAGCTTAAACAGTGCTGCTCGAGGAGCAATTAGGGTCATGTTTACATTGGGAGAAGGAACCTTGGCATTTGACTTCTGTGCTGAGCGGCAAATAAGGTAAGTCTCTGAATGGGGTTCAGCTAGTCAAGGTTCCCGACACGTTTTACATACCCATTGAGGCCGGTGATCATCGAGGTGACTTGTACGTCTTGCTTGGGGCTTTGTCCATGGTTGATGAAGATTGGAGATATCTGCACATTGTACGGGCAGCACACCAGAAGGGTGTCGTGTTGTGCAGGAGCTCATGTGTTCCCGTTGGGACACCTGAAACTCGTTTGTGGCAGTGTAACATACGGCACTTCGCAGTGGCTTCGAATGTCATATGTGACAATTCATAAGAGACCCGGCTATCAACCGTGAATCTGCCACGTCCTGGTAGTACTGCTTCTTATTGCCTGTGACTGCTTATTCTCATGGAGAACTCCGCTTATTTTGCAGTTAGCCACCCATGGGCAGGTTGTTCTCCAGACTACAGCTTCGGACTTGTCCGGTGACATTTAGTTAGTCCAGTGGTTTACCCGATTACTGCGTTGGCATTCTATCTTTGTTCTATCAGTGGTACACATTAATATACGGAATATAGTAACGAAACAGTCTGAGAACCAGGCTTAACTGAGGTCATACGGAACTGTCAGAATCTGCTGCATGCTAAGCTAATCTGTTGCATTGACTGTATGTGCGCGCAAAACTCAGTCTGGTAGACCTTGGTATGCATCACCTCACCGAACGGCGGCTAATTAGTGTTTCAGTTGTTAAGCGTTTCGAATTTCGAGGCGTTTTCCTAGGATTTTGGCAAGGACATTAAACAGAACGATCCTTTCTTAAGGCCCTTTTTTTTGCCCGTTTGTTTACTTGGGAAGCCTGTCTGTAGAATGTTAACCACGCGAGTTTGTTTGTATGGCCTGGGTATTATTAATCAATCTGGCCATTCTTTGCTTCCATAAATTTAAAGATCGTACCTGTAAACCTACAGTCGACAGTTTTACCATGCAGCTGTAATTCGGGATTGTTAAAGGCCGAGGTAATCAAGTGTGTTTATCATCCGCGTTTTCAACGGATATGCAACAAAGTGATCAAATTGACTGGCTCTCGGCACTGTGGCCTGAGACAGGTTCACTTATCCAAGCAGTGAAAATGCACAGATGTGTGTGTCATGTATTGGGACTGTTTGCACATCGTGTTTTGCGTCACACATTCCTTGCTGGACACCGAATCACTGTTGTAAGATTCGAGGTTGTCAGCTGTAGCGCACTGACAGCAGCCATCAGTCAGTATTAAAGACTGCAAGTTGTGTTCGTCTTCTGAGCCGAGGTCCCGGTTGTCCAACTGGCCTCGGCCTAGAAACGGCAGGTAGTGGAATCGGTGAAATGATTGTTGTCTTTGGAGCTAGGGCAATTGACGAAATTGTACTGCTAGTAAGTAGTTTGGCAGATTTGTCAGTTTAGAAGACACCCGATTGTAGGTCTCGGGTGACTTTGAACCAAATTGCGATATCCTGCCGAAGCAGGCAACCTTTCGTGGATTCACTTTGAGACAGCGGAATGGGTGGGTGACTGTACTGTACGGTGAAATTTCCGAGCTCCCCGCGTGGCTTCATAGCTCAGCTGGTGACATGCTTGCCGCGTCTGAGCATGCTGTTTTTCTCATTAGTTCGGATCCAGCGGAAGCCAAGTTTCTTCACAACTGGGTCTCATCTGAATGCAGTAATGAAAGAGGACTGTAACAGTCACGAATGGGCTCACTCACAGTACAGTTTTTTGTTTGTCTGCAAAATGCGAACACCTCGACTGTTTCAGTTCAGACCTGTGGGTTCTGTGAATTAAGTCTTCCGTTATTCTCTTGGTATTTCTTTTCCTATGGTTGTGTTATAGCTCCGACAGCTGATGTTTTACTGTTGTTATGGGTGACAGCCTTCATTATGAGTGTTTCGTGACTCACAAGTTATGGAGTATTTGTCTTCATTCTGCGGTAAAGCTATGCTTAACATTAGTATCATTTCTTTGTCCCACAAAACGACAGACAATTTGGGTCGCCTTATTCTTCTGTGGCGTCCCAGTTCCTCCCAGACGGCCATCCACCTACTTCCGTCGGATTCGAGCATTCATCCGACCATTCTGTTACCACGGAACTTCACAGGTGCAATAGATAGCACTGAAACCATGATTAACTCAGAGGCTATCATTCGTATGCGACACGCAGTCGGTGACCATCTCTTGCCTATTCTTGTGTCACTGAGCTTGCGCGAGCTTCCCGATCTTACCGGATGGCACGTGACTCGCGATTACGTCCTGGAGGACGCTATAGTCGACGAACTGACTGCCCCCATGTGGCTGAGGGTACGTCGCAAGCTGTGGAGCTGGACAATGGAGTTATACTTTTGGTTACACGAGTGAGTTGTCCTTTCTACTTGGTTTCTGTCCCCCTTGTCATGAAAATGCGATCGAGAGATAGTTAACTCATGGCCCGATATGATGTCAGTTCAACATGTTCCGATATCCATTATTGGGATGGCGATGTTGGCAATGATATAACAGTTGAACTTCTTACTGTTCCAGGATAGTCCAGATTTCTTTGCAGCTCGTTTATCCGCATGCATTTACTCGCTCACAGATATTGTGCTAGACACGTTACGCACCACGGGGCTTCGCAGCAATCCTATAACAGAGAAAAAGATAAACGAGCGTGAACGAAAGACTTGGCTAACTTCGATAATAATTCACGTGACGGCGCGCACACTTTGCACACACTCAAACCCAAGACAGACGATACCTTTTCCTCTAAGGTGACCTGGTGTCATCTTTACCTGTCTCAATGATTGGTTGGCTTACATGAAGTGGAAGAACATGCAGGCGATGGATACGGAAAGTAAACGTGGCCGACTCATCCGCATCCAGTTGTCAAACCAGTTGGGACACATACTACCACTTCCCCTTCTATGTATACAGTGTTTGGACCGTGTATGTGTGCATTGAAAACGCAAGTGTCCATACGACATACGCACAATACGAGCGTAAGCAACTATGTGCTCTGGGTGCTAACACATCCGACAAACTAGTCGCCGGTGCTTCTACGGTTCATTTAGATAAACAGACTCCGGTTACCGTCCCACTTATCGGCTACGTTGGGCGAACTCTTTCTATGTAGGTCCTGGAGAAACAGATAAATGGCCATCTCACCAACCGAGAGCAAGCCCGACACTCGGCCTACTGGATCGAACGTGGCCAAATGATGTCCTGGACGATGGTAATTCAGTGCATGCCTACACTCGCGTTTGTGACTCAGGCCAGGTGAATCACCAGGTTTGGATGATACAAGATTCCGTTGGCCACAATGCCAAGGCCACGGTGTGATTGGCAACAGCCATGCTGCAGTTAACTGCATTGTTGCACAGACAATCACATTGGGTGTCGAAATTTTTATACCACGACATCAGTTAGATTGTGGACTTTGGAAGCGGTGGCCAAGTTCAGAGGCGTGTCAACCGCTGGTTTACAGTAAACTGCCAAAACAAATAAATCATTCAATGCACGCTATCTGTCTGTTTCTTTTCGCTGTTGTGATCTGAGCTATATCTTAAAAGAATACTCAAACTAGCCATCAGCTGTAATTAGCTTTAAATTTTTCCGGTTTGTTTTCCTTCTATACGTGTCATAGTGGGTCTTCGGATCTGCGTTACGCGCTTGACACATGTACAGCCTGCCATTATTCAAACTGACACCAAACCTCGCCACTTGTAGGCGGAGTAAACCAGTCCTGTAGTGTTTCCACTGATCTAACCCTAATATCTTATTTTTCTGTCTGCTTCTTGATACGGTTTTTGCTGTTGTGATCATAGACTAGTATCGGCAACTCATTTGCTCTTACTGACCTTCGTTATTATATCAACAAACGCCGCAGCTTTATACCGACAGATCTCTGCTCGTGCCTAGACAAACGGACGCAATCATTGCCGCTTTTTGTGATCCACAATTCCTTCTGGTCACATGCTGTTCTGTCAGCTCACAAACCTCACTCTGCTGTTCCATGTTTGTTGATGTAGACTAGTTTTTCTACCCGGATGTCAAGCCTGAAAGTCGTTTCGAATCATGTGATTCTCCCCTGAATCCGAGGTTGAAGGCCCAACAAACAGTTTCGCTTCTACGATGTGCTCCATCAAGTGAATAGGGGACTGAATGTTTAGCTGCATGTCAAAGCTCTTTTCAACGGCTTTGCGTTTGATTCATTGCTCTTTTTCGCTTGTTGCTGCCTTCTCCACTCAGTCTCATACGCCAACCGCTCTCATTCGTGTTCACTGCAAGTGCGATCATGATCTGCGCGTTGATCTACAGCATGATCAAGCTGATCATACAAGCCTCAACAACACAAGACTCCTTTGATTCCGGGTCGAAGCCTCGACCTGAACCAGACCGACAACAGGAACACGGTGGTGCCTCGACCTCACATTCACAAAGTTGGGATAAAACAGCACGTGCACCTATCAGGTAGGCGGATTTCTCATTTTCATAAAAAAGATTGACCTGGGATTTTGTTCATCAAACTCATTTTTTGTCGCCACAATTGTCAGATTTGGTTGTTTCGTTGTGTTGTAAAAATTCTTGGACTCGTTTTATTCCATCTAGCAACTGGAACTGCATGCTCAAATGCAAAATGTGCGCTACCAGCTGGGCTGAGAAGTTACGCATGGAACCAATCAGTTCCTGTCGCATGCAGCCCAATACAGCGAATGCTCTGCCTTCTAGCCCTTTTTTCTCGTTGTGTTACGTCTGCCGCACAACTTGTTTAATTGTTGGTTCGTGTTACTGAAAGCGTTGTTAGTAGTTCGGAAACAACGTACTATTTTGAAGTGCGCCTTGGGTGAGTTTATCTTCGTTGTGTGTACTGCGGAAATCAAACACAGTTGTGTGTTTGTTGATTGTCCTGATAGGCTACGCTTCTGTAAATCTGGGCAGCTGGTTTGAGCTGACTGCCTCGTCCTCTGTTGTCCTCAGTTTGTTCGGAAGGCACCTGTGTGCTTAGCTGTGAGTATCCTTCACAGTCCAGCCCGATTTCTACTTTTGTTCACTTCATTCGAATTTTGTTTTTGCCCTGTCTTCACGTTAGTCACACGTTTACGACTAAGAGTACACGAAATGAATTCAGATCATATTTGGTGTCTTCTGAATATTCTATTTAGATAGTTGAATGCTGCTCATTGTTTAAACTATCTGTTATCATTCGTATTTTTCCATATTCATTTAATTGATCCATGCGGACTCGTTTGTTAGACTTGATGGTCGACAGATATTTGTTTAATTCACTCGATATCATCAGTGCATGGCGGACAGTGAGGCTGTGCAGTGCTGTTTGCTTGATCTCGGGACACTAAGCGACGTGATGGTACCACGACTTCTGCATGGAAGAAATCAGGGTCCATTTGGTTTTAAATTCCCCTTACTCTACTACCCGAAATGATCGTAAAGTATCCAGCACGCTAAATCTGCAAAGTGTTTCAGCGTACGATTCTTTCTCTTTTCATTGTTTCTGATAATTTCTTCAATTTTATTAGGAACGATAAAGCTTTGGTTCCTTAAAGTGGACCCGCAAAATTTGTAGAGTGGTCTGAAAGGCTTTAGGAAATGTAGGGCTCGTCTGAGTTCAGGAAAAATGGACGTGACTTCCAATCTACTGAAACGTTTAGAGAAACTGAAAGACGCTTTTTAGATATGCGAAAATGAAAATATGGTAGGGTATAACATTTGATATTCATGGGTGTATCTCGTTAGGGTTCCTATAAACGTACTTTTGACGGTTGTCTATTAAACAGGAATCGGCGGTCGTGTTCCTTCTTCAGTTGGTTCTCTCCTCGTTGTTTCAGTCCACGATGTTTATTCAAGTTCAAGGTAGTCCAGAGATTATTGCGGTTTCAGCCAAAAAGTTGGTTGTCGATCATTGAAAAAAATCAGAACCACAGCTTATAAGTATTACGTGACCACCTTTGTGGGATAATTGCAGTGAAAGAGTAGAAATGTGATTTTCTGAAAATACGGTTTTCCAGCTTTCGTGATTATTTCTTTTTGTGAGGTGTTGAGTTCAAAAATGCTGACCACACGGAGTTAACCAACTACTTTGCCAGCACCTGATTGGCAAGGACGAATAGACCAAGTTGTGGAATTTTTTTTTTGGAAATAATGCTTGATTTCGTGAACGAGCAACTTTCGAATTTCACTCCGATATCAATAAGGTGACCACGGTCGGGAACCCAGAGATAGAGCACCTGGCCGCCCGACAGCTTGTTTATCAAGCAATATGTGACGTTGATAGAGTTTCTGTCACCAACGCACTTCTCTTACACATTCGTGGTCAGAAACAAGTGCCTTGAAAACGAGGAGAAGGTAAAAGTGGATCGACCAACAGAAGGAAGACTGGCAGAAGAGACTAATTGAAGAAGAGACGGAAAAACCTTCATTCTGATGCTAATGCACTTGAAATTTTAGACGTTGCAAAAGCGTTTAAAGCTTAAAAGGTTTTTAACATTATCCTAGGGAATTGGTTCAAATGCACCGTACCAATGGGTAGGGAAGAAAATGGCGATGTTTTTCCGTGTGATCAAAGATTGACACACTGGAACGCTATGCAAAATTCTAAGCGGCCTTCATTTCGGTCCACTTCAGTCGTGGTTGTTTTTTAAGGTCAGTTTATCGCCTGTTCCAGTAGACCCTTCATTGTTCATAACTTTTAGAAGCTACACTGGCATCTGAAATGTGTGATTTCGTGCGATCATCCTGCTCATTCTCACAGATGTGGTTCGAAGCAAAGTTTGTGAACTTCCTGTTCTGATTGATTCAGAAGTAGTTGCCAATTTTGAATTAAATTTATCCTCTCAGGTATGGTTTGTATTTTCTGTCGAAATGAATCACTTGCAGATGTTCTTGTACTCATTCATCTTCGATATCGGTTGGACTGGTTAAATTCTACAGAGCGTTACTTCCTGGTTATCTTTCTTGGTAACTGTGTGTTATTGATACTTCGTTTAATGTTTGATATCGTTCTGAAGACTTGATAGTATCCCTTTGTTTGATAAAACTATTCGTCATAAGTTGTATTTTATCCCACTGTCTTTACTATTCCTTGGTTAGAGTCGTCAGAATTTTAACATTACACTTTACTATTCTGTATCTTCCGTTCAGACATTCGTTCACATCAAGTAAACTTTTCATCTAACTCGTTGATTGCATTGTTTCCAGTCCCTTCCACACTCGTCGAAAATTTGTTTTTAGGTTTCCCTTTGATTCTTCTCATTGATTCCACGACGTGCCTTACAATCGTTTATGTACAGGTTTCCCGTAATTTCCGTCTCACAGCGCTTCTATTCTTTCGTACTCCATGAACTGTTTTTACTGGGGAAATCGAACGATTATAGTTTTAAGAGGTTGATTGGTTAACAGTTTCACTTTGGTTTAGTTGTTGTAAACTTATAATGTGCTGATTGTGTCGCTGCTGTAAAGGATAAATTCTAGCCGAATAGCCACTAATCCACGGTAAAGGGGACAACGCAACATGTATGTTTTGTTGGCTAAGGCAGTTGGTCTGTGACTTGCTAAGACTCAGTTTGCGTTGGGGTAACGCAGTTCATTTACTAGGCAATTTAAATCTGGAACGCTAATGATTCCGAAATTCTGTGCTCCCTGATATAACTCATGTCTACTTGTCATTGAGAGGAACTGCGTCTGCTCTTCTGAAAGGGTAATTACAATTCTAGCCAAAATTTGTTCATAATATATAGAGTGTGATGGAATATGACAAGTGACAGCAGATCAACTGATAGCAAAAGAGGTTTGACGAACGGCTGTTTTTGAGTGTTGTTGACTGTTATATGCTGCTTCGCAGTAATTGCCAGTTTGAGGGTTATTAACATTCATAATCAATGTACAAGATATCACATTACTAGTCCTACGATTTACCGTCGATCAGCACTTTTGAGTCGGAAGACGTGGTAGTTTGTGCTTATTGACTCATCCGTCAGCGGATATGCTAATGCGTTTTTTATATATTTTTGGTCTCGACCTCATATTGTGCTAAGTTCAGTGCTGCTGTAACGATCAGAAAGAGTGCTATAATGGCCGACATCATTTTATGGAATTCTTTCTTCAGGTAAGGTAAGGGAGAATTATGTAAAGGAATAATCTCCACTCATCTTACTAACTGTGCTCCGCCTGATTAGTTTGAAATGTTTTCACTATCCAATCCTTTAAACCCATATTCGTGCACAATTGTGTTATCTGGATTCCATTTCACCCAACGTCGTGCGTTGACCACGTAACGAAAGCAGAGCATTGAAAGATTGGAGCAACGGTTGGTTGTTAATCAAACCCACGAAGTTATTCTAGGTTTCACCTTTTGCAGCCATATTGTAAATTTGCGAATTGCCCACTCTATTGTCGTTAGACTTCGCATATAACTACAGTGTTTGCTAGCTTGATGATCACTAATTTGCCATAGGCTGTAGTTGTTTTTATAAGTACCTTCATTTTACCCCCTCAGTTTTTTTTAGTGCACATCGCTGTAGAATTTATTGTGCCCTTCTCTTTCTCTCACTCCTTTCCTAGAATTTTAGTTGTGCTGTTCCTCCGCTTGAATTATCGCCTATTGATTTTCTTTTCCGTCTTTCAAGTCAGACCAATGGGGTTTCGGGTGCCTTCTATCAGGTTGTGAACTGTACCGCTGCCTACATCATCTGTTGAAAATGCCCTTTGCTATGTTGGTATGTCACAGTCAACGGTGTGTCTACGTTCTTGAGGTTGTTAACTCTTCGCTTATGGACTTGACCACAATAGGTTGAACACTACACTGACAGTTGATCAAAACTTTCATGATCTAAGTTATCACGTTTTGAGCATCCAATCAGCATTATCACAAACAACCCGGAATACCGAAGTCAATCTTAGTTTCCTTCTGTTTTTTCAACACGTCTCCCTGCTTGTGCGCCTTTTGAGAATTTAAGTAATTCTGTGGCCTCAGTCATTCTGCTTTTGACTTAGGTAGGAATATCACGGGATCACTATTGATGCAGCTTGCATCAGACATACCAGTTCGTTACGTGAATCCCCCAGTCGTTTCATCTCCCAGCTTAGCCAACGCTATTCAACTGAGTCTCTCGGTTGTTCATTTTGTGAATCATATTGTTGTTCTACTTCGTCTTCTTTCAATCCGAATCACATTCTTCCAGAACATTCCGGCCAGTCACACCAGCCACAGTGTTGAGTCTGAACTCGCTCACATACGACCGTCTTGTACTCAATGCACCCAAGGGTCATCAGCTTTTGGTCTTGTGTGTTCGAGGTGGGGGCACTGCACAGGACAATCGACTGTGTTCGAATTTTGCCAGCAAAACAGCACATGTTGTGTAAGTTATACTTGATACACGGTATTATTTGTTGCAGCACAGTTATCTGTGATTATATGGGCGAAAAGCAGCCACATCTAACTCCCTCATAACTTTGCATACTTGAAGTAACCTTTCTGATACCTGCTTACTTTATAGACGATCCCACGTCCAGTGCGCACAACTCTCGTTGACGCGCTACGCCGGCTGGTTGGCAAGTTTACTTCAGATCGCTCGAGCTGGCATGCCGGTTCGAGTACGACAATCGACTGATACTGATGGTAGCAACAGCACTCCTGCTGCAGGCACTGTTTTTCTCAATCCGCTCAACTGTGTTGGTACTGTAATCGCAGTGAACGGTCATAGGCGTTACTTCTCGCTCTACCATCCACTTTTGCCCGGAGCCGAGTCCAGTTCGAATGCGGAGGTGAGTTTCCCTTTGTTGCTCAATAATAATGTTCTTAATGATAAACCTGAGCAACAACGGGACTTTTGACATATTCACCTATCGATGGGGTCTGCTTTTTTCTTCAAGCAACCCCTGTGTGCTTGTCGTAGCACTTCTTTCCCGAACGGTGACCTTCATGTTCCCAGGACACAGGGTCTTTAGGTTGTGTTAGGGTAGATAATAGTCGAACAGACTGAGTGATGTTGCTGCTACGGTTCTTTGACGGAGATGTTTATGTTTTGGAGATGGTTATTAAAGCGCAGCTGAAGGCCGCAGGGTAGCTCTCGTGCATGTACCGCTTTGCTCTCGGTTACAACTCAGCTGTTTGTTTGCAAAGTAAGGATACCTTATAATTGATTGTTTCAGTTTTCTTCATAGGGGTTTTTCCGGTGAAGTGTGTTCCTTCTAGTCTATTGTCTTGAAACTAGGGCGGTTTTATCTTTTACGACGCCGAATCTTATTATGTTTTACTGACATTGATGACGCCGGCGGGCAAATTCCGCAGTGGCGTTGGTGGATTCCAACGTGAACTGTTTGACAAATCCTGCCGGGGCAATTGATCCCCTTAATCAATTAGTGGATTCCATATGAGACATTGGGACGGGTGGGTAACAGAGTCCACATGTGAAATTTCCGAGCTCCTGGTATGGATTTTTAGCTCAGCTGGTAGAGCGCTTGTCGTGTTGAGGCATGCTGTTTCTGTCGCTGATTCGAATCCAGCCGAAGCCCTGCCTTTTCACAGTTGGGTCTCATCCACAATCATGAATCTGCCACACTACTTATTAGTAATCCAAATTCCTGAACATTTGTTTTTCTTCACAATTGCGTGTGCACAACCTGTTTAATACTAGCGGGACTGTCCCTGGTTAAGCTGTATCCCGTATCGTCATTGCAAAAAAACTAACCATATTTGATCTCCTTAACTTAAATAGCATATTCCGAGTTATGCCACTTTATTAAAGTCATCTCGAGACACCTGAAGGTTTGCCACTAACTTGTTGAGGCTTCATTCTGGACGTCATTTTGGTTGGCATGGCACTTGTTTTCCAAAGATATCCACTTCACATAGATTGCAACTCTTTTGTCTTCTATGATATGTTCGATTACGATAGTTTCGTTTGAAATATTGATTACCTTGCTTTTACTGATGTTACTGAAGTCCGACATTTTTCTTGTTCGCTTGCCTGCCTCTCCACTAGGAGGATTCCGAATCTTCCGTTGGCTCGGATTTAGAGGCTAATCAGCCGAACTTTGAGGATGATAGGATTGGCCGACATCCGCCACATTCTAGGGTTCGACGACGGCGCATTTTCGGTCGTGCTTTCGGTTTCGAATCGGGTGACGAGGATACGGAAGACAATTATGAAGTAGGTCACCGTACACGACGTTCTCGTGCGCGAATTGACTTATCTGCTGGTGCGATACTAGAAGATGAATTGCTTGACGGATTACCAAACTGGCTTGATCGTCTTTTTGAAGGTTCTCTTACCCGACACTACGTGTCCGATTGGCCGATGAGTCTGCGCCAAGTTGACTTGGATCAGTCGGCTTAGATCTCGGTCACTTTGTTATCTGTATGTTCGATGAGATAAATCAGTTAATGTGATCAAGTTTACACCTCTTTTTGTCATTACAACTTCCTCTCTTTTTATTATGAAAGTCATACTTGTGTTACTTAGTCGTTTGTATGACTTTTTATCAGAAATGTTACTTTCATGTTCGCGATTCATTCTTAAGGCTGTTGAAGAAGAGGTTGTTTCTTAATTTTATCCTTTCGATTCAAGGAATATATTATGGATGGATTTGTGATCCGATTTTTTTATATTGATGTGGTCTTTATAGTGCTGGTTACGGTGGGTGGGGTTCAACAACAGCTATGCTCATTTTGATGAAATATTAATGTTGTACAGTTTTGAACTGGCGCATGTTTCCGGTCAATTCACCTTATCAGACAACAGTGATGGCTGTGTTACTTTACGGGAACATGGCGAAACATGGCTACTGAGGGTAGAGGACGTGAGCGGTCTTCAGGTATTTGACCACTGATGCCTGCGTTCAGTTGCTCGTATTGGCTGGCACCATTGGGTAAGCACTGATACTGATTGCCAGTCGAGTTGTTTTGGTTCAAATCAATTGAACAGTACTCACAAGTGCCAGTACCTCGCACAGTTCCGTAAAATTTTCAGTCATTCCGTGTCGAGAAGAAATAAGCATTACATTTCTGATGGCTGGGAACAGTGGTGGTGTTGTTTGTAGCTCGGGTTGATTGTTTTGGTATTGATATGTTCGCCGAGCTTGGCATTTAGGTTGCAAACGTTTCATCACCAGGCGAGGTGACATCGTCAGTGCGTAAGTGTTTCAACGTATATTTTGAAACACTTACGCACTGATGATGTCACCTCGCCTGGTGATGAAACGTTTGCAACCTAAATGCCAAGCTCGGCGAACATACGAATACCACAAGCATTACATTTCTAGTTACAAGAGAATGTGGTCGGGCGTTTGCATGTGATAGTTCATTCGTATCTAATATGAGGTCAGTGGTGCAGTGGTTACCTCATGAAAACGTGGCCGCTGTTTTATTTGTTAATTTGCTGATTTAGACGGAAAATTGTGAATGCTGTGGGTGGTAATTTATTTAGAGCGTAGGGCTTTTCTGCCAGTTTAATGTGGTGTATTTTCGATTCAAATGTAGAGGAAACTCTAAGCGTTAATCTCATAAAATTCGATCATATCCTGAATATTGCACTTTTGCGATGTGTTTAACCCCGTCGGTCCTTTTCAGTTAAGCGTCCCTGACAAGTTATGCAAACTTCCGTTTGTATATGGAATATCTTTGCATATTTCTCTACGATCATTTTAAGAGGGCAGTTCACAGTCCATCTGCCAATGGTCGACTGGTTTTTGCACATCTACGGTGGACTTGTTACAAATGGAACTGGTTGTTTACCATGTAACTGCTAGTCAAATGATTCGTGAGACATTCTCGCATAAGCTCTGGGTGCGATGTTCGAAACCATTCTCTCTCCATTTTGTTTTGCATTGGGACTGTTAACATTGTTGGACGTTCTGCTCGTTCACCATTATTGCACTTATAGAGTGCTGGCGACTGACAGACCTATCCCCTTTGTGTGACAGCATTTGACTTAGTCTTGACTGAAGGTTGTGAAGTAAGGTTTAGCCTCCAACTTCCTTGTAATCAACACGGGGATGATGTTAGCAAGAGATTGCGGATAGTTTGGTGTAAAGCAGATGTCACCTAACCTCTTGGACTACTGCTCAACTAGAGCGGAATGTATTACAGAGTTCTTACTTATTTATCGTGCGACATTAACCTCATGAATGCCCGATGGATGGACTCGCAGCAAAAGGCTTGAACCAAAGTCACTTGCATCTCCTACAAGATGAGCCAACACTGACTGTGTAATTTGTAGATAGCATTCAGGAAGTTATGGACAAGCTCAAATTGGCTGACTGAATCAAGTGGCGCTATTCGGAGAACAGTTGGTTCGATTACGAAAATTATCTACCAAGTCAAAATTAGACCACAGATGTGGTCTTGACACGTAGTGTTACCTTAAAAAAAAAACACTCAGGTTGTTCATAATTTTCACGTCGACCCTGTTTGGTGTCTGAAATCTAGGTGGGTGTTGGGTTGGGAGGGTTCTCCTCCTACAGGGTTAAGGTGTTTTTCGGTCTCGGGCTTATCTGTTAAATGAGCCTATAGTCTTTCTGCAAACACTTATTTCAAGTAATCTGGAATTTTCTGTTTGGAATCTGCAGTTGTACAAAATCACCTCAGATGTTTTGTACATATAAGTTGCCTTCCGTTTTCGTTGATTACCATACTCATTCTTTTTGTCAGGGATGTGATTTTAGCGGAAGGAAATAGTGGTTAAATATTTTTCAAATATTCTGAGCGAAAATGTGCCATGTGATGGTTCGGAAGCATCAGACTTGTGGTTCTCCATTTTTTCCCATAAGATGGCGTTTGCAACTGACAGATATCGTCAGAACATTTCCACCGGTATAATATGGAGCCGGTCAACTGTGCAATCTATGCACTTAGTGGGACGGCGGTTTGCTCCAGCAACAAACAGATTCCGTTTTTATTTTCTAACCTACATGCAACACAACATAGAATCGGCGATAGTGTTTCTCTGGCTTGAGGAATTGCCTTGCGAGACAGACTTGTCTCATCGGCAGGTAAAACACTTTTATGGTTTCCCGTTATTACACATCTACGAAGTTAATGTTATTGTCGTGTGCTTTCTTAAGTTTACTGTTGCGCTCGTATTCCCGTCTGGGGGCAACCAACAATCTGTTGCGTTGGGACTCATGTGACCCAGTTGATTTTAACGTTGTTAGTCATACACAGAATTCGAGCCACGTATGCCCATTGTCCTCACCACTTACCAGGGTGACCCAAATTAGCACGTCCAATGCCGGTTGTTTTCGCGTTGTATCATCCTCAAACCTTGTTCCATTTAAACAACCGATCTGATTGATCACCTACCCATCATGGTGTTCATCAGGTGAACGTTGAGCAACAATTCCGATTACAACGATCACGTTTGGACAGAACGAATATTGGTCGTGAAACCAACAATACAATGTTAAACGCATAGACGAAATACAATCCTCAAGTTGTCCCGAGTTGTGGGTTAGTTCCAACAGTACGGCGAAATATGGTCCCGTCACACATTAAGAATGAAAACGGATGATTAGAAAAAGTCCAACAGTAGCACGTAAGATATTCTTGCGCAATGACATTTTGTTCGTACCTCATCGGTCACTCTTTCGAAATTTTATATTGGGAGCAAGGCAAAATAAATCAACTCATTTCTCAGATAGTCATTCAGATGATCAAGGCGGAAGCAGCAAGATACAACTGAAGCGTGCCCGTTGATAAGAAGCATGAAATTGCTGTGGGTCAAATTGGTAACAGGAGTCCAGAAAGAGAGATATGGCCAGAAAATTCATACAAATCAAATGGAATGAACAAGATGTGCTTGAGAAATGTATACAGATCGAATAGGATTCAAATGAACGTATATCGACTAGCGCTGATTAAAAAGATGGTACCGTATGGATTAAGGAAGTATAAGGGTGGTTCATCAGTTGTTAGATACTATGAAAACATGTATCGTTCTAAAAATTCAGGTTTGGAAAGAATCCGAGCATAAAATGGCAACAGAGTAACAGTCGCATCTTACCCACGTAGTGGAAGATTAGTCAACAAGCGTTTCTGGACGCACGGATTAGGGTTCAGTTGGTTTATCGAGATGGTTTCTGCAATATTGAGCGTCTCGTTTAGTGTGAATCGTTGGATCCTCTGAGTGCCCGGTCAGCAGAAGGTGTTTTTAATGGCAGTGACAGCAAAACTAATCCCCGAATTCAAAAGCCATTTCGGTATGGGTTCGTTGATGTGTGTACCGAGATGCTTCCTAGTTCTGCCGAAGTATCTGCTTCCACAAACACAATATTGGATTAAGCGAAAAGGAACACCAGGTCCTTTCTAAGTCTAGTTGGAATACGGTTAGTTTCTCCAACGTAGACCAGTCGAACGGCATTGTGTGTGCACTTGAGTGCTGCATGTAGGTGACATTTTATGGGGGCTGAAACATTGCTATCTGTGAAAGACAGGGCTAGGTAGATAGACTTGCGAGGAACGGTATTGGGTGTAACCCGTTCAAGTTGTGAAGTGGAGTACTTTTAAATTAACCTTGTCGAGTAACCATTTTCTACCAGTCTTGTGCTACAACTTCAGTTCATTTTGTAATCCATCTTCTATCACAATACGGCGAACTGTGTGAAATAGTCGTAACGAGGCCACGTTTTTGTGTAATTGGTGCGAAGTTCTCAAAGTGCAGGCATCGTTCACGCGGATTTGCGTCACATGTCTGTGAAGTGATTCGTCCTCGAGTTTTTTTAAGTAAAACGTCTAAAAATGATGCGCCCCCGTTCTTTTCAAGCCCAAGTGTAAAGTTTAGTTTTTTTACAAACTGTTTAACAACTTATGGAAAGCTGTTAATTGCCAATGTTTATCGATTACAGCTAAAATATCGTCTACGTGTCGTTTATGAAGCGTGTCCTGAGTTTCAGTGGACACCGGGTGTTTTAAGTGACCCATAAATGTGTCTGCTAACACAGATCCTAATGGATTTCTCATTACAACCCTAATTTAAAACAGTTGGTTCCCTTCATAAATTTGAACATAGCAGNCGCCAGGCACATGTTGGCCACTGGCCACCGGATTAATCCAGAATTAACATTCAGAATTATAATGCGCCACGCTAATCCGCGTTTCCTGCGTTTTGCCGAGGCGGTCGCGATTAGTCGTCTCAAGCCAGTGTTGTGTGTACAAAAACAATTATATGTAAGCCTCAGACTCCCATGGACTTAATCATTCTGTCCTCTTGTTTCTCCACCCCATTTGCTATTTTATTCTTCACCCCCCATCCAATTAGTGTCATATATATGTTCCTGGTTATTGTTATTTGGTACTGAAAAGGCAATACGAAATGCTACCATCTACCAGTGTCCGTCTTCTTAAAACCCTAATTGTCTAAAAAGTGTGATTGAGCAGAAACTAACTATCGGATCTATACATCTTCAGTAATTTCGAGAACGCCATCGATGGAGATGCTAAGTGTCAGCTTACGTTCAGTAGCGTAACTACGAACATTATTAATAAGCTCATTAGGTGAAATATTCCTGAATGGTGGCTCAACATCAAGAGGTCCATACCTAGTGTTTGACTTTGATATTGGAGATTGGTTCCACAAATTCAAAAGTGTCGTCTAGGCTATGCACGGCCAACTTGGATATCACGGGTTCAATCAGACAGACAAACCACTGGGCAAGTTCACGGTATGTGGACCCATTCATGGATAATATTGGCCATACGGGCACTCCAAGTTTATACTTTTTAAGAAGCCCATACATTATTGACATCACACTGTCTTTGGACAACAATTTTGAGATTAGTTTGGTCAATCAATCCTTTCTGGTGTAGGATTTTAAGCGCTTGTTTGACGTAGCGTTTATTATTTTGCAGAGCATCAGTTGATCTTCGTCGATAACGGGCTTTGATTTATCTGACACAATAGACTGCATCTTGTTGATATAGTGTGCACGATGTAACAGAACCAATCCAGATCCCATGCTGACTGTTTAGTGTTCGTTGATATTGATGGACGAGATGAACTAATCTAGACTTAAACCAAGCTGCAACGTCAGTTGAAGTTCTCTCTGGCGATTTGAGTTGGTTATGTAAGCATTCAACTTATGTCTACACGTTAACCGGATGATGCTTTTGTGGTAGAATACTGAACTTCAGCCCGATTGATAGCGCTTTCTTTTGAGTTTTGTTTAGAACAGTTTTGAAAAATTTCTTCACATGTGTCTAAATTCCTCAGGGAATTGGACATCGTTTTTCCAGTAGTGAGCGACAGCGTGTTCTTCTTCATCTGTTCCATTGTCATACAACAAAAAAATTTTTAATTGATACAGCAGAATAAATTTAACTGGTCAACGGCTGGCAACTATGGGGGTGGGGAACTTGCAGGTTCGCAATCTCTGAGTATAACATCTGCAATTGTGTTTCAACAATACGTTTCAGGCGTTTTTAAAGTTAGTCTCACCTTGCTCCATCGCGTCACTGCGAACGAAATCGTAGCCATACGAACTCGATCGCATGAGAGGGTACCGATAATAATCATATAATGTTAAAAACTAATAGACGATGGCTTGAACAGCTGTTTCGGAAATAGAGGAGAAACCACTCAGAGGTGTCCGGCCAATTAGAGTGGAAGGGTATAGGTAAACTGGCAGATAGGCGAATCAAAGATCTAGTCGGTTGGAGTTTGGACAGTAGCTTACTTTGCCAGGGATTGCCAGAGATTGGGGGGAACTTTACCTGTATATAAATTGAACGTCACTCTCAACTGGCCGAAAGGGGCTGACTGAAAAGTCGTGACAGCAATTGCGATTAATTGTGAGTGATGCTTAGTTTATACAAACCAACCCCTCGTACTGCTCACCAGTAAATTCCACCTGTGTCCGGAGAGGTTTGAACACTCCTATTGGCTAACATCACTCTACGAATTCCTGCTCGAACGGTATACAAGTGAAGCACGCAACCAAATGTTTATCTACTGATAACCCCTCGTGACCCAGGCATACGGCAGCTAACAAACGTTACGGCACTGCGACGCGGATAGTTTGTCAGTGCTATATGCTAGCAGTTTTTTTTCAACGCTTTTGAGTGACTATTTAGTCCTTAGAACAACAGGGTCACTGGCTGTCGTACTGTCGATTGACAGCT
Source organism: Paragonimus westermani (assembly GCA_008508345.1). Lineage (NCBI taxonomy): Eukaryota > Metazoa > Platyhelminthes > Trematoda > Plagiorchiida > Troglotrematidae > Paragonimus > Paragonimus westermani. The sequence goes on along the minus strand of QNGE01001427.1, from coordinate 105,454 downwards.
GGCTTCGTTTGTGAGGGCGGCTGGATTCGGTAACCCGGTTGAGTTGATCAGCCAAGGTTGCAGACGAATGAGACCGTGATTGTTGATGTCTATATAGTTGACAGAGGAGAAGTGGGTGCGATTGGATTGTTTGTGAAAGTCGTGCACGATGTTGAGGTAGCGAAGTCTTGAGTGCAATCGTGATGATGGCTTCATCAACGGTTAAGAGACTAAGAAGTTCAGTGAATGGCCCAAACGCAGGTGACAGCATGTAGGACCATTGGAGGAGCCTCAGAATATTGTCATAGTGCTGTCTTATTTGAAAAACTTAGGTACATGAAATATGGATGAAATATAATCTCAGGATATTTAAATTCACCTGACCCGTGTTGCCGTTAACAATTTTATACGTTTACAACAAGTATGGATCGTTTTTGGCGACGAGATAGTCATCCATTTGAACGAGCTATAATAAATACGACATTATGGAACCGTCATGTTTCTGCAGCAAGTTGATGCATGCCTAAGTAAGTTTATTCGTAGGGTCACGGTTTGAGTTAGGATTACCAGAGCGGCCTGAAACTGAACTAGGCTGAGAGGACTTTAATGTGTTATTTCCTGAAGTCCTATATTCGTAGGTACGAATGGGGTATCGGAGGGTACCATCCCGAACTTTTTGATGTGTAACTCTGTATCAAATAATTCTTTGGTGACGACAGTTTCCTCATAGTTTCTGGGAATCTTATCAACTTATTCGTAAGCCACAGCAAGCTAAGTGTTTTGTGTCGGAGCAGACGAATTAGTTATGCATCTTTGTAGGTTTTAGACGGACGATAGGGTTTAAGGATGGCCATGTCACTATACTTCATTACTTTAAGTTCCACAGTTTGAACCATTTCCAAACTCATTTAGGATTAGAGTAACCCGTCTGTAGTACTCTCCCGTTACGTTTGTGAGCAGTTAGTTGCCTCCATATACAGGGCCGTTTAGCGCCATCAATGTGCTTTTGCAGTTACGTGCGAGCTCCGTTTGTGCGTGAACTTTGATATGCACTGTAGAATTCACTGTATACTCGTATGAAATGCAGAATAATTCGCTCATTCCAAAGGATCCACTTTGCCAAAAAGTCAGTTGAATAAGACTTAGGCGTGTGTTTTCTGATTAACGGGGATGCTAAGCGAATTCATAAACTGTTTGACCTAACCATTGAACACTTTGACTCGTTAGCGTTTTTACTCACAGGTTCCACTGCCAGATCATGGCGAATGAGAATCGCATTAGGAAAGCGGTGTGAGTCTCGAGTTCAACTGTGAAACACGAAATTCTCGGCAACTGTGACACAGATGTAGTTGTTTTGTCCTCCAATCAGCCGTTTTTATCGACTAACAGCGAACAGAGGCTGTTATAGCAGCTGGAGACTGGTTGTTTTCCTAAGCGAAATTAGAGCAGCCAGCAACAAGGTTGTGTGTTCTTGTTTCTTAGGGCCGGAAGATTTTAATTGGAAGTGCTAATGCCTTGGATCTTTTACTCAGGATTTGTCTACAACTGATCACTGAGGTTATTAAATCAAATAGCTGACAACTTCTCGATGAATCCCTGGGGCAGATAGAGATACCCGATTCGTTTTGGTCGACAGATCACAAACTCCTTATGTAGTTTGCTATCTACTTTTTCAAGTGAATGATCAGACAGTTTTTGGCGCGTTTCATGTGAGCATACTTGTGGTCATCAGATTAAGTGACGTCATCACGCTACGCAGTCCATTATCAACAGTGTTCGCCACTGTACGTGTACAAGAAAGGATGGTTTTTCTTCATTTAATGAACGATTAAATTTTCTCTAACCGAGGTTTTCATCGAACGAGTAAAACCATTTTACTATCATTTTCTAATTTATCGCCTAAAACTGACTCCGACCTTCCCACATTGTAGTTCATTTGTGGTGATTGTTACCGGAGTCATTGATAAATCATTTCGGACTACTGCACTTTTCACTAATAGATTGGTGAAAAAGCGTCCGCCTGAAACATCTAACTCCCGATATTCCACTTGTTTGTGGCCAGTTTTCCTGAGTGGACCCGGAATATCCCGTTCTCTTTTTATTCGAGTCAAGAGGTTTACAGCTGCCTTAATATATTGCATGTACTCGTGGTTTATTATCGGTTCTACAGCTTATCGTTATCTGACCAGAAGAGGTGTCCATTGAACAATTGCAAGAAATTTCGAATAAGTACAATTTCATTAGCACATCTACCTAAGAACGTGACCTTGAAGTAGTTCCAATTCACATCTGGCAATTGGAACGACAACTGACATTAAAGATGGAAAACTAGAGAACTACTGGATGGAATATGACGAATTGACTTGCTGAACAACCAGACGGAAAGTATCTTGCCAAGTCAATTTGATAAAATGCTTTATATACCACGAGAGGTGAATTTTCAATGGTTAAACTACCTCAGTATTCATTTTCCCCATCGTTACTTGGCACGCCGACCTACGTTGCAATGATAGGCCCAGGATGGATTATCTTCCAGTTCGGGTTCCACACATTGAATTGATGGATTCGGTCGTGACTGTATGTGGGGAACACCAGAATATATCGGACGGTGGGCTGGAAAACCTTAGTGTTTGTGTGTACAATATTGGGACCTTACCTAGGACGCTTTTCATGTTCTATCGTCAACAACTGAGTCCTACCCCACCTCCCATACATACCTAACTACCGACATATTCGTTTAACCGACATTATGGTTGTGTTGCGTTTAAATGAAACATTATTACCCGTTTTAGCAATGTAGCACACACGCACGGAACAGACAGCACATCACATAGGCTGTTTGCATTTGCGGTCACACTCGCGGCGATGTGTTTTCATAAAGTGAACATCAACCCGCTACTTGTAATGATAGTTTGAAAGATCCATTGGTACCACGAGAGTTGTGATGAGTTTACAATTTGGGCCCAGTCGATAAAAAACAGAATTGTGGTGGTGTTTTGGCTGAAGTGGTTTATACACTCATTCAGCCGACCACCTATTAGACAACGTAACCAAATGAAAAACAATATTCATTAAATTTCTAACCAACATTGCTTTTGTCTGCTCAACCCTGAAAAATGGTTATTTACTGCCGTGTACCCATTATCCTACTGAGTCAAAACGTTTGCGTGTTCAGGCTGCACTAGACTGCCAATACACTCACCAATGGTAGTGTTTTCTTCCAAATAGCCTACCAGATTTTTATGCACAGTTTTGTCTAAATTACAGTAAAGGTGGCAAATGTAAGCCGCAGTTAGGGAGCATTTGCCTAAGGGATTAAGGAACTGTGCCAGTCAACCCGTTGAGAGCCGTGAGGGCAGAGTTTGGAGTCGTCAGTACAAAACACCAGCGTCTTCTATCGCACTTCATTTGGTGGCGATTGATCACGACATTAACGGGCTATCAGCATTTCAAATCACTTTACATGCCGAATTGAACGTTCACTACACTTCGCTCAGATAGTTATGAACAAATGATTGAACTCACCGTTCTCTATTCTCAAAGAATAATTGGGTAAATGGACATCACCGTGGTAATTGTGGGACATGATAGTTCTTGTAAATGACTACTGGATGTGTATGGTATTTTTCAGTTCTGTGACATGCGTTTGGTGGGATGCAGCGAAATCACGTTGAACTTGTAGTACACCATTACCAATCTGTTTTTTTGAGTTTATTTTTGGGATAGCCTGATTATGTTTGTAAGGGTCTTTCCCGCATGAGATTCTATAACAAGCCTCGCTGATAGACGCCCGCAAGAAACCTCTGCATTGTTTTTGATGAACCGAGAAGGGTATGAAGCGTGAAAATTGTCTGAGAATCATATAAGTGCTTCATACTCTAGTTATCTGAAACAGGACTACCTTCAGTTTGTCGACTGAAAACATCTTACACATTCCGGTCCGAATAAGGATATACATCGTTGATGAGCTGTAGTAAGAGCGGAACCTGAGTCTGGTACCTGTTTTCGTAGTGGGTCAGCAGAGGGACTTAGCTGATTGCAAAAAGTGTGATTGAATGTGGGTAGTGTTCAACTCGAAATAATTTTGATATCAGGTGGTGCACTTTCAAGTCTTTATTGGCGTGTCGGGATAAATTAACGGTATAAATAGGAAAATATAAGTTATAGTTGACATAAGTGAAGCGAACCATTTCAGTTCAAACAACGCAGTGTATCACTGTCTCTTCTCGAGCAATATCAGTTAGTACTATAATGTAGGAAAATCCACACATACGCAGACTTTATGGAAAGGTATTTGGTAAACTGCATTCAATCAAAACAAGAGAATAGAGCTTTCGATCAGTATCTTTTGTGACATAAATCTACCATGTATTTGTGTTGACTAAACACATCTATTGTTAATGTGGCTTTTCATTAATTGCTCACAATTTTGTGTTTTCTTCGATTTGATTGTGGTGCCTCGAGTAAGTGGTACTACATGACCCACAATCCTTCCTCTTTTATTCATACGTTGTATGCTCTGAGATAGTTCGCATCAGTAACCACATCCCATCAGAGTCTAATCGTCATCCCTCCGAGTTACCGATTAACAACCGGTTTGTGGTTGACCGGAAATTTTTCATTTGAGCTTACTGTTTACTTCAAATACCATCACGATTAATTCATCCATGTAAAACTTGATCTGTGAGCGCCAGTAAATCGATTCCCTATCATTATTACGACCGGTTGCAGTTGGCATTGTTTTATTAAAAGCTGTTGTGTATTTGTGAGCAAATGCTGCCATACAGGGCCACTTTATTCACATGAGTGGCAACATTTAGTCAGATCGTGATGTACCTGAGGTGCTACCGGTCGGAATGACGAAGGTGTGCATTGTCTTCAATATTCTTAGATATCTGCATCATTAGAAAGAGGTCTGAATCAAATACGAGAGTGTGTGATTGTACTGTGTGTTTATGGTCTGTTGTACCATTTGGTCCGGGAACCTTGTCAATTCACCATGGGAGTACGCATGAGATTCCACCGTTTACTCAGCATTATCTCCATCATTTGGCTCAGTAAAGTAAGACACTAACCGTGTAATTAGTGTGACTATTCGCTAGCATCTATGTTGAAAGTCTTCAGACACGTGACCATTTGGCGTAAATGTCTGTGACGACTGTGCTCCCTACTGCGCATGATTTTAGGGTATTTATTTCACAATGCATTATTCATGCAGACCGCTAAGGACTGTTTGAGACTACAGGACATTCATGTGACGACGTCATCAGGACTCATTAAGGTGTTTCATTCTTTGTTGAATAAATTAGATAGGTATCGCCTGCTTGACTGGGAATTCAGGGGCCATCCAAAGTGTTTGTTGGAAGTGTTGGTTGACGGCACACTCTGCTCACAGCTAGTGGACTGCTACATCTTTTGGTTAGTTCTGTTTATTCCGACATTCTTTTTGGAGGACTCTTCTATAAGGCTTTTCTTTGCCACTGATGGAGAATGTCGGATACAACCATCGTACTGAAGTCTTTTATATGTGTATAAATTTTGAACTTCTTCTGTACATCTGTTTACGCAAAGTTTTCTTTCCTCTGTGTCATCAACCGTCATAAGTTACCTTCTAGTTGGATTGCGGACAACTCAGAAATATGCATTCAAGAAAACCATTCTAAAATTAGAAAACGTAAACTGTTCTTGCGATGATTTGTTGAGATGGCCAATGTGATCCCACTGTTTTCCAACTAATCAGACAGCTTTCACCCTTCTATCCTGTCACTACCTGGGTTTAACAGATTCGTGGTGGCAAAAAGTGGGAGTGGCTTTTTCGTGGTGTGGGGTCCGTAAAGACTACCGTTACTTACGCAGAGATATAAATTTGGACACACTAGTGACTTCTCTGGGTTGAAGAACCACGATTATCAAGCTTACTCTCTGCATGTCTGCATTTTCTTCAAGGTGGTGAGGAATACTGAGCCTGTAATTCGTATGTGTTCTTGCGTATAAACTGTTTGTGTGCCACTCATTTGTCCCCCGGGAATTCCGGCGTTCACTCTTTCCACCACCGGTTTTTTTACATTGAGCAGTGGACTGTCACATTTGGTTCCATCCACATCTTATGTCACATTTTTAAGAACACAGTTCACTTGCCTTAGACAAACTTCAGTGATTGTTTGTGTTGAATTGTAACATCTACATATTTTCCCCCTGTTTTGAAATGTGTGTGTGTATTATGTTCTTATCACGAGGTTTGGTGACTATATCACCCTGCCGTGAAGTGGTGCAGTGAACGTTATTTAATCTCGCATGGCAACTGTACTGACTGGCACACCCCAGTCTGCGATCAGAACACGGACAAATGAGGAAGCTGCACCGTGTTATCGCATCGCTTTTGCACCCCCTCACGGAGGTATGGCGCATATTCCCTCTCTCGTATTCAACCACTTGACGATTACGGCGGTGATGCTTGTTTCAGTTGCATTCTTTGTTCTTCTGGTACAAAATACCCTCATCATGTTTTTGAAGTACATTCGAACCATAATCGTGCTGAATGTTGCAGAATACTTTTACAAAACGGTCATTACATGTCAAAATGTTATCACATAATCTGACATTAGATTTTCCCACCGTTTCAATATGTTAATGCTAGAATTACTCAATCGATTACTTCAATCAGCTTGCTCAGTGCGTAAGTCTTGCTAATGGTAAACGTTTCACTGGAGTAATTGAATGGATGGACAGACAATATTGGTGCTCTGATGAGAAGGTTTTCATAGTGACAGTTGAAGAATCCACCTCAGTATACAAGAACGGGTATTTTCTTCCGTACGTTGGAGAATATGCTTGAAATGAGTTTGAAGAAACAATTGTGGATAAGGCATAGACAAACCAGTTCTTGCTCTGCACATTTGAGGTGCGGCATCTATCATCAGCATTGGCAAACGGATGACCGTAGTGTGGGACAGGTGACCAGACTGTTGTGTGGTCCTTACGAGGGACTGGGGGATGTTCTGTTGCGATACGCTGTGACTGTTTGTTAGCATTTTGTTGGTTTGCTTTTATACTGATCTGATGACCGTTTGAGGGTTTGTCGGGCTCTGGTTTTCTATATTTAATTTGTAACCGGTCCCATACTTTTCTCCGTGCTTCACAGTCTTTTTTGCTCTTCAGTCCTGCTGTTCTACACCCAAACAAATACAGTTAACTTGTTGAATTCGGCTGCACAGGACGATAATCTTTTTAGTTAGCGAACATTTTTCTTTGTGTTTTGTAATTGATGTTAATTCATTTGTTTATCTCTCATATTCATAATCACTATCACCTGTTCCTTCGTGAATTGCGTACTTCTGTGCACTAGTTTGGTTTGTCGCATCAATGGCATTTTTCTACTGGTTGTAAGATGACTATTTTTGGACGGTTTACTGAGTCTGGTCAGTCTCCAGGGTCATTTTTCATTTTTTGTTGGCCCGTTAAACCGTCCCCTTATCTAATGTGCGGCTCGCTCATTGTTAAACCCGCCGCGACTTTGTCCCTCATCGGTGCGCTGACTGCATTGTCTTCGTATATTGACCTTGTTTCCGGTCAGACTGTTGTTGCACTACTTTGAACTACGTTGATTACACCGTCTAGTGTTTGTTCATCACCACTCGCTATTCGGCCTATTGATTATGTACAGTTCAGTTTCCCACATGGGATCACAGTCGTGTCTAGTCATATTTCCCTTATTTATCACCATTCTATTTGGTAACGTAGTAAATTGTTGTCTTCAGTGCTATCTCCGAGATCGTACAGAGTCAGCTGGGGGATCATAGACCAATTGGCCAGGGTGACAGATAAAATCAAGAAACATCGAGGATGAACTTGATACAGTCGGCTGTTCCACAGACGATCACGGTTTTCTTTTTTTAAATTATGATGTCCTGAATGTAATGTCCTTTGTTGAGAAGTAGATTGGTTCCAAAGGAGTGACACAGAACGAGAAGCATGTTAGATAAACAAATGTGTACGTAGTATTTATTCTGTATAGGAACATCTGGCTGTTAAAGTGCACCTGCCAGCTTGTATTGGAGTTGATTTTTTGGTCATTTACGGCAGATGTTTCTGCTACAGCAGCTGGAACGAAAAGTTGTTTGTTGCCTTCGCTTATGCAGCTTAGGTGTGTAATTCGATTTGTACGTGATGTTCTACTTGAAAATTTCATTTCATTAATCAGCTTTATTGTTGGAAGGTCTTTTATCTGTAATCTGTTCCTTGACACCAAGTTCGTTGGCAAAACTTTTGAGACGTTGGGTATTAGTGTTTCTTTCTTTGTACTTGCTGAGTTAACAGGCCAGTTTTGAGTCAAAGTTAACCTGACGTTGGAGACAAAACATAGTCAACGCAATTAGAATGCTACTGCATGTATGAGAAACACTCACCCATTCACTTGTATGGCATCACACGATTTCGGTTTGTTCACAGGCTGCGGTCATACGCCTCTCTGTCGTACCCTGAAAAGTCTTCCTTAAGGTTTCCTATATCGATCCCCAAAATCAACTCTGCTGTTAATACTGTTGCTGCGGATATTTGCTCCGTTGTCTTCAGCTGAACAAAAACACCGGTTTCTGAGATTGACGTAATCCTCATTTGTACCAGATGAAAATTGAACAACGACTTTATGCTTCTGATTTCTGTAGAAAAAGTATCAAACTGTAAAATTCCTTCCAATATCAATATGGGAAATTCGAAATTTCATGTTTCCACATTGACCAGTTCGAGGCGATCGATCATATATTATCTGTCAAACGTAACTATGGTTTATGAGGAAGAATCAGTGGAATTGACGTGGGGTTATCCCTAGGTTTACAACTAGTGAATAAATTCCAGAAAAGGCTAGACTGGTGAATTACATCCAAAGCATGTGTTCTTAAGGTGGCTCTCCACTACTGCATCAGTTCAATAACACACTCTCTCTCCCTTTTCCCACGTCGGAATTAGGAGCGACTAACTCACTTTGTTGGTCCTAGATTGTTGAGATGCACAAGTGGTTTTCTACAGAGAAAGATCTCTGGCAAGGCAACATGGTTTGCTAATACATAAACTTCCATAGTTTTGTGTCCTTCATAAACTAAACCCGAAAGCAGAGCTTTGTAGTAGACTTGAGAAAGTTTCCTCAAAGGACTAATCGCAGTCGAAGCTTACAATATGTGTCAACACCATCTGGAAAAGTGGCTGTTCTCTCAACCGAAGCCAATTGCTACACTGGCTTTCTTGATAAGTCCTTGTTTGAACGTGTTATTAAGCTGAGTTTTTCTGCGGTAGCTTTGCGTACTAGTTTGGCTTGTTCTTCCGCAATCTCTCCTCAGTCCAACGTTCAATTCCCGGTCGAATTGTCTTTTTTTTACTTTTTCTCTTACTGTCGTGAAGCGGACCATGTTGGACATGCATCGAAACGGCCGCCTAGACGACTGGAGAAGTATTATTGAACAACAACAACAACAACAAAACTGACGAACAGCTCGCTCACTGGTCATCAAATTGACTTAAAGCACCATATTGGTCCGATTCAATCTTTTAAGGTCGCCTATCATGTGTTGCTCACCCAATCAACATCGACTCAACAGGAAAACCTGAAAACAACTGAAGCCATCACGATTAGGCTTCATGATACCGCATTATTTAAAAAAAAAATCGCGTTCAAACGCTGAATCTGTGTTAGCTTTAGTCCGGTGAATTGCTGCTAACGGTGAGGCTGATGATGGACTTTGTTCGTCAGCCACTAAGCAAACGACCTATGCATCACATTATGTGGTTTTTTTCTTCATGTAATCAGTATTTATTTCATATTGCATAGGTATGTGAGGGCCCAATGTGAGTGTCCCGAAAACGCTTATCTGTCATTTCATTTGCTCCCTGAGAATCCACTGAAGATTTTCCAGTAATTTCTTTCGGATCGATAATAAACTGCTCATCAGGAAAGTGAAACTGTTCTAGACATACGTTCCTCAAAATTGAAGTAGCCTGTGACGCAAAACGGTACAGATATACGACTTGTACAATGAATGTATTACTGCACTCATTCTATGTTACAGCTGTATAATAGCGTGACTTCCGAAACGCAAAATCGCCTATCTCGGAACTAGTTATAAAACTGATCTGGCTTTTTATCCAGTACTGTTTGTTCCACCAGCGATTCGGCAACATGTAGTCAAAACAGAGGGAAGACATATGTCGCTAGATGTTAACATTTCTATCTACTCGCATCAGTCACCAACATAAAACCAGCCAATTTTATACGAACTGTAAATAGAAACAACAGTTGAAAGGACCGACCACATAGTTTGACCTGGTGGTGTAATCAACTCCACGGCAAAGAGGTTGATTGCTTCACCACCTCCGGGTGCACACAAAAACTGGCGGACTTTATCTGATTAGCATTGCCTTACTAACCTCTAACATGATCGGGCTGCGATTACGTGACATTATCTTGAACAACTTGACAAGGTCAACTAGGCGACGGGTACCTAAGATGTGTTTGTTGATCGTTAAGGCCTGGTCCTTTGAGCTTGTTCCAGACAACAGGCCGTTTTTTGATGTTGCATTAGATAGCCACATAGGAATGCTCCCCGCCATACGATGATGTAGGCACCGATCTGCCCTGTTCATACAGACTTCATTACAACTGCAACGAAATTCTTATACTGCGTGGGAGACAAACTGATCGGTTGAGCGTGTATCACCGCCATGGAGAACTAAACCGCTGTGCCCAATGGAACACAGTTGAGCAGCTGAGTAGGTGTGCTGCAAAGCCGACGTTAATTTGTGAATAATGATGTTGGTCAGGTAGCAACCCTTCAATTGGATTTAGTAAAAATATATTCTCTTTCTCTTCATTGCCGTTTGCATAAAAGTTGCTGATTTTACGTTGGCGACTGATGAGAGAAAATCGGAATGTTAACATTTGGCGATATACGTTTTCTGTCCGTTTTGACTTATTGAATGAAGGGAACTCAGTTTGTTAAACACATAGTGTGCCACGTCCATTTTTGCGCAGCAAAACTGACGAATTTTTCATTTTTAAATGCTCTATTTGGACAAAGGTTCTTCACTAAAAAAGCATATTCTCTGAAGGTTTCCAATATGGCAAAAATACAGACCAAACGGCGGAAGTACTGTTCGTCCCTCTGACGACAGTTCAAATTAATTCATGCACACCCACTAGTGGAACACCATACTGTGTGGACTTTTGTATACCAATGAAATATACATATGTGAGCCGTTGACTGAAAAGCTACCCAATGACTTTACTTCACTGTTGATGAAAACGGGTAGACTAGCTCAGCGCCACCTGGTGGGTCCCCAGATTGTGATTTGAGGGACGACCTTCCCCGTGGGGACTAACTTCAAAATAAGCGGAGTTCTCCAAGAGAATAAGCAGTCACAGACAATGAGAAGCAGTACTACCAGGACGTGACGGATTCACGGTTGGTTGCTGAGTCTCCTATTGTAGCGAGAAGGCGTCCAACAAAGCACAGTCTTTATTGTCCAAATCGCTAGTCACATGCAACGCGCGCTCTCTCGTTTATGAGTCATAATTCCAACCCGCAGCACCCCCCGGTTTTCGTTCACACGTCGTGTGCACTTCTAACTGGTTTACGTGTGTGTCCGGTGCCTTCTACCGCAGGGTTTTCCGCTTGCCATTCCTCGTCTGTTTGTCCGATTTCGTTGCGCGATGGCTCGTCCGGCTGCTCGTGCTGTCCGCCATCCACCCAGTATTGGCCTTGACCGTATTCCAACATCGTGTCGAGATGTTCCTCTAAATGTTGGAAAAACCACGCCTCCGATCTGGCCGTCTGTCGTATTTCGCCTGCCCTGCCTCGCCCGTTCGTTCGATCCAGTCGAGCGATGACTCATCCGGTCGCGCACGTTGTCCTTGATCCGATCGCGGCAGGTTTTCGAACGTACCTCCCCCATGTTGAGGTATTCGGCCGAGCGTTCGAAAACTCGCACCCCCGACCTGACAATCCACCACACTATGACCTGCCAGATATGACATTTGACAGTGGTGCGGGATGCCGTATGTTTCCTCACCACAAATGACTTTCAGATGTCCCAACGGGAGCACACGGACTGTCGCACGGCGTGACACCCGTCTAGTATGTTTTCCTTCTGACGTACAGATATCTCCAGTTTCCACCAGCCATGGACAACCTCCGAACAAAGTCTACGAATCACTTTGAGGATCACCAGCCTCAACGGTTATGTAAAATGTGTCGGGAACCTTGACTAGCTGAACCCCATTCGAATGGCGTATCAATCAATTTGGTCACCGATCCCCCGAAACAGAAGGTACGCGTCTCAACAAACGTGTCGATGTTGGACGCCTTGTCTGCACAGACCTACCACATCAGATCTGCATTCGTTAGTGGAGCCTTGAACCGCTACATTGCTCCGGTTGCAGCCTCCTGCGGGGCGCACTGAGCATCCTGGATGGATGGGCTCTAGTCGAAGACATACGTAGGCGAGGGAAGGCGCTGTTTGACTGGATTGCCGCCAGCAATCTGTTTTACGAGACCAGACTCGGAGATACGGTTAGGCCATCGGGAGTTGCCCATCACAAACGGTGTTTGTTTGCTGTTGCGATATATGCATCCACAGACTGTAGTCCGGACGCAGTCAAAGATGATTTCTCCCCTCAGCTAACTAACCTTCTACACTCCGCACAGCACACTACTTGCTGAAGATTTGAATGTCCAAGTAGACAGGATAATTGCTGACAGGCGTGAATTGGGTGGCCCAAAATCTTACAATACTCTTCGAGCAGACAACAATGAATGTTTGTTGCAGCTCTGTGCTCGAAAGTATTAATTTTCGACATTCTAGGCGTCAGTGTGCCATCTGGCGACCTTCATCGCCGAGTCAATCGTGGACTCATTGACGGACCACATGGCAGCTAGCCATCGTTGGCGTGGCTGTTTCCAAACCCGTAATTCAATCTGGTGTAATCATATGGACACCGATCATGCACGGTTATGTTCGCGTTGCGCTCTGACGGGTGGCCACTTGGCCGTCAACCACACATTGAGGTATCCACACTAAGTAAGCCACAAGCGTTTTACGCTCATCAGCGTGCGACTACTCTCTAATCTATGTCCTCACCCAGCAGACGATATTGGAGCAAATTGGGTACACACCTGGCATGCCATTTACAATTGCTGTTCTATTGGTTTTTTTTAGTGTGAATACGAAAGCGGTTAGTGCTGCCATTGCGTTCCGTTTACATTTGAAAATGGTATGCTGATGTACATCAGTGTTCTTAACACACACACACACCCTCCCTTTTTTTGCAAATTTGATCCATCTGCTTTTCCTACCTATTGGAACTCCTCGTATGTTCTCTGTTTAATCAATACAGCTATCTCAGGATTTGTTCGAGTACTTTGTATCATTCTGAGCAATGGGAGGGTCGTTCATTTTACTAGACCCCATAGTTAGTGAATTGATAATCAGTATGTTTACAGTCGCCAGCTGGCAGACCACTTTCACCAATTCTTCTGAAGCCATCAGAAAAATCTGTGTTAGTCTGTATTGGCTCGCGGCATCTACTTCATGAAGAGGTCTGTCGGCATATGTTACTCTAACTGTGTGTGCAATTTAGGGTTGATCCCTAAAAACGTTGCTTTTACCTACACAGCACATATCGTGATGTTGCCTATAGGGCTAAACCAAGGACCAGTGGACCAACAAATTCACTGCTAATAATTATCTGGGTTACAAACCTAGCGATCATCGTTTCCTTCCTAGGAGCTCATTTAAATTTCCTGGGTGCTCTGCCGACCTTGCGTATAATCGTTTACATCTCGATCGGTAGATTTTAAATTCGACTACGTTGGACAATTCTCTGGAGTTCTGTACTATACATATATGTATATTGGTAAGAGGATCATATTTAGCATAACTGTGCGCAATCGTCTGCCGTCTTTCCTGCCTTAAATTACAGAAATCTGACCGCTTGGAGTGATGGTGGCTCGGTGTGTGGAGGGATGGGCAAGCATCAGACGTGGTGCTCCAGAAGTACCGCACCGAATGTTGATAGTCTAAATTTCACGAGCACAACTCTTTCAAACCCTCAAATCAAACCATATCAAACATTATTACTGAACTTTTCTGTTCCGTTTGGTGCTTCGCTGTCAGTGGGATAAATTGAGCATGCAGCAAAGTCATGCACCGTTTGCAGGAAACATTTTTTTACATCCCTTTGTAACGGGAACTTTCAGTGAATGCGTGGTTGACAAGCAACCAAGATATGATGTTGGTGCAATTGTTCGTCGTCGGACGAAACTTGGCTTGATTCACAATTTTTCATGTGTCCACTTACGGTGCTCTCGGTTGACTGGGGCTCCAGCAAAACTCGAGTTTCTTGCGATCACTAGTAGGAACAAGCCAAACATCGGACTGAGTGTCACATGTGTTATCTCGTCGCCCTGTAGCTGATTTTACAAGTTCGGTCAGCCAACGGATGTAAACATATGCGTGGTCATTTCGGGAAAGCTGCCAATTGCTCTTACTCAAAAAGTCAACAAACTCACAAATCCACCTGTATGATAAGGGAACAACAGTTCCGTTGCATAAGCCTATGAGGAGGAAAATTCATCTGATGCGTCGGATGCACTGGGTATATTATGTTTGTGGTTTGAAGTTGCTGGCGCAATTTGTCAGAATTTACCAGATTTCGATCACAACGTAAATAGGGCATGACATAATCGATCAAAATTCGAAATCTGTTCAATTTTTCGTGCAACACTGGTTAACCCTAATGTTCTAGGCATGTGTGCTTATGAGTAGTGTTCAAATTATTAGACAGGGTTGGTTTAATTTAAGAGAATAAAGGTAACTACTAAGGATGAGACCTTAACCTTCGATATATTGTTGAGAAAAACAAGGCCATAAATGCAATCGGTTGAACGGACAATCGATTTTTTCACATCTCATAACCGGATGGATATTTTTTGGAGTGCATACAAACAGAGACGAATCGGACGGAAGCCACTAACTATATTATTCTGGTTCGTGTCAAGTCAAGTTTAATTTCAAGTGGGATGTGAACGCTTGCTGTCACATGGTATCTTGCCTGGGGTACAGAATCTCGTCAAAATAAGGAGTGGTTAATTTTGTTGGGATGATCAAGACACATATATTCCAGTTTCTCAGGTTATCATTTGTCAGTTCCGCCTACCTGCGCACAGGAAATTTCATTGATCTAACAAATCAGAGTGATATAATTACGGTAAATCTACCAGAAAACTGGAAAGTGTTTAGCCAGCTTCGTGACGAAAATGCTAGCTCAACGCCTGAACAAGCTTGCTTCCATAGTCGTATTGACCGTGTTCGCGAGGCTGTGGGATTAACACATCCGATAGTTACCATCTGGACCGTAAATAAGTCCGCCTAAATGAATAGGTAAATGAGCCTGCATAAGTGGTTCCTGTGAGTTTTCTTTCCAAAGTCAACATTAGAAGTAGCCGAGTCTACTGGAATGGTTGCTGAGGCCCTGATTGGTTCAGACATCACAGAAGTCTTGTCAAAAGGCCCAGCATGTAAAGCAATCTTACTGACGGTCATGTTTTATGACTTTGAACTCTGGCCAGTACACGGTGATGACTTTCAAAGGATGTTTGTCGTTGAAGGTAACTTGTTCTGTTTATACTCCGAGGCTATAGGGTTATTTAAGCTATCAGCACTGAAAGTTTGAATCATGTCGCTGACTCGTTTCTCGGTTCATTAAAGCGTGCTCATGTAATCGAAATACGGCTGGCAAAGTTTTAAATCAACGAAGATTAGAACAAAGAATTACAATCGTAATTGTGAATACAAGAAGTGAAACGCAACTGCACGGAATTTCCACAAATATGTCACTCAACTATTAGCAACTTTTATTCACCAAAAATCAAATTGTCTTACGCTGACTTAATGTGGATGTTTTAATGCGTTGATATGGTTTTATAAATGTGAAAAAGAACGTAATCGCGAACAGTCACACTTTTGCGACAATAAAAAGTTCACGAAACAACCTCACTTCCCCAAGTTAACCATCAAAATCTCTGTATATGTGATTCGTAGTACTGAACGAGACAGCTTCAGTTCACGTGAAAACTGAGTGGGTGCAACATTGGCAAATATGTAAACTACCAGATCAGAAAATGTCCGATCATTTTACACTCTCCGGCGGACAGGTTGTTTGAACTTGTAATTATGTTCATACGGGAAGACTTATTCAGTATTCAATTACAGCTGTGCTCCGTTCATCTCTCTCATGCACGCAAGATTATGGGTGATTCAACGGTCTGATGGGACGTTATTTGAGCAGATGGTTGGAGAGGGGGTAGGCGAATACGATAGCATCTACGATTGTCAACAGGTGACCTTTGACCTGGTGCGCTTGCAAGCTATGTACTGGATAGGTCAGACAAAATACTACTTTGGGACTGATGGGCTGGTTGCGCTCTGTGAAGAGCGCAGCGATCGAAGGTGAGTATTTCTTTGTCACCCCATGAGTTAAACTTATCGGATGATGCGACCTGATGTATTCATACAATCGGTGCGTCTTGCGACGTATGTAGCTTGTTCCACATTAACTAAGAAAGCTGTACGCACAGTAAGGGGTAGCATGAACAGAGAGTGCATCTTTCAACGGAGGTGCAAAGCTGACACAGAATCAAACTGCACGGCAGAATTGGTATTTCTAAAAGCTACTCCACCTATTAATAATAATTTCAAGAATTTTGTCGTCCTCAATCGCACGGACGGAATTGTGTCCGCAATACGCGATTAGTCGAATTTTTATTAAATGAGACCCAACTACTTATTAGTAATACAATTTCTATGCTCAGCAGTGGTGTTGGTGGATCCCAGCGTGAACTGTTTGAGAAATCCTGCCGGGGCAGTCGATCCCCTAAATCATTTGGTGGATTCCATATGAGACATTGGGACGGGTGGGTAACAGAGTCCACATGTGAAATTTCCGAGCTCCTGGTATGGATTTTTAGCTCAGCTGGTAGAACGCTTGTCGTGTTGAGGCATGCTGTTCCTGTCGCTGATTCGAATCCAGCCGAAGCCCTGACTTTTCACAGTTGGGTCTCATCCACAATCATGAATCTGCCACACTACTTATTAGTAATAGAATTTTTATTAATTGTCATGCGAACATATCTCTGTATCTGTGTCCACCAGACACCGACTACGGGTGACTGTCTTACCGGTACACAGCTGTAAGAATTTGTATATAGTCAAGCCAAATTTAACTCACGATGAATTTTTCTTTCGTAGCAACAACAGGATGAAAGAAGTTCCAGAAGCGGTATACATTCGGGTAACTTAGATCCTATGTTAAAACGGATATTTTTGTAGACTGAGCTGAACCGCTATTCTATTGCCCTGAAGGATTTCTGATTTATCTCTCACAGAGGTAATATCTACAGCAACTGATTTAATCTGCTTCGCTAATGGACCTGGCCATAGCTCCATTGGTCGTCTCATTGTTATCACTGTATTTTACGGAAGAAAACTAGCGGAAAACTAAGACAAAACACCAAACGTGCAACGTTATAAGACTTATTTTAATTCTTCCTCCTGTATCCCTGAATTCACGCAACTACTGTTTAGAAAGTCACGCATCAACTCAGTTTTCCCTCTACAGGGAATGGTATCAAATAGAATGGTTATACCAAACGAGAATATTCGTTTCTGTGACAAGTTTAGGTGTTCTCTTAGGTTAACAACTTCAGGCTAATTTCTCAAGCGGTGAACTGCCAGTTTTCTCTGTACCCGTTGTGATATCTCGGCTTACCATTTTAGCAGTTGCATGGTGAAGAGAATCATACATGTTCACCGTCGGTCGTAAAAATATCTGATGTTATTAACCTCAGATAAACCGTACAGCCATGGGATAACAGTTATCGTTGGTCGGACTCTTTCAGGCGTGACTGAATTAGTAGTTCCTGTTTGTTTCATGGAACGCGAAGAATTTGATAAGGCTTTCTGTGCAGTAAGTGTTTCGATCTTCTCATTGTCTACCGTTGTGTGTGCTGTAAAGAATGACAACTCTTTATAAGGTCTGGAGATTACGATTGTTTCGTTTCGTCCTAGAGGTACGAGTGGGGATAAGTACGTTGTTCTCAATATTTTTCTGAGTACTAATTTTCAAGTAAACTGTTGTTTGCAAGTTTAGAGTGGAGTAATCTTAAAGCTTTACATTATGAGCTGATGATGGTCTTAGGTTTCGCAGATGACAAAAAGCGTTATCAAAATGAGTTTCGTCTTGGTCTCTGTCTAAGATCGTAAAAGGCTGGACCTACGGTTAACCTTCCAAGTGTAAACCTACCAGTTGTTAAGATGAAGGGTTTTCTGCATACCGTTCAAGATTCCTCAGGAATTCTGCTTTACTTTAACTGGATTGGCTCGAAAACGTAACTCGGCATCGCTCATATCTCGCATTTTGTTCAGATCTGGCTGAACGTATGTTTTGAATCGGACTATCACAATATACGCTAGTCTATTCAATATTGTCTCAGCACCATTCCGGTTCATCTACCAGTTAAATGCTCTAACCTTCCACACTTCTTTCTCGTTCAGGGTTTGATACACCAACGAAGTCTCAGTGAAGCTGATCCGATTCTATCGAATATTTGCCCAGTGTTACATGAAAAATGTGAAATGTTGGATACATTGCTAAAAAAATCAAGTAGTTATGTGTACTATTAACTGCCTACTGAACTTAATTGTTTAGTTGAGCTTTCTCAGTATACCACGGTCTTTGTTTCGGTTGAGCTGCATAAATCTACCCGAATTACACAAGACAATAGCAGTATTGAATTGGAGCGCAAACTCAGGGGCGACAGTCTGCATGAAGAATGAAAGTAAGCATATGAGAAATAACCGAACAATCTTAGAAGGAAATCAACAGTTGAAAAATGAGGAAAATACAAGATTGAGAATATTGACAGTATATTGACCAGATTTGAGGTTACAAGTTTCTGAAATTTTACTAAGCAAGTTACTAGATCCAGTAAGCATGACTTCACAACTGACAGATTTGTGTGTAACATTGTTACGTAACTGGCCACGGAACTTACGAACTATTGATTGGCGGAGGGTAAATACTAACATATCCGCTCACCTACCGGCATGTTAGGTGTGTCAGTTTCTGATTAGAGGTATTAGCCTGATTCAACAACTCAGTCCTAGCCATTTGGGGCGGTTGGTGAAATGAGCACATTTCCATTGATCAATCTTACAAGCAGTACGTCGTCGTTATAGGGCAAAACTTCACAATATAGTTCGAGTCAACTACCGAAACTGACGGCCTCGTGCGAAATCCTAGCAGTTACCTGATGGACCACATCACGAAATCTCACAAGGCATGTTAGTCGAGCAGCTTAGAAAGTGAATACTTGTGGAATTGTTTGCAGCGATTAGGACTAAGGAAGTTTTAGGTGAAATCATATACCCGTTAGTCAAAAGCCACAACAGCAGTAAATGGTCGCACAATCAGGAAGTGATTGGCAGAGACGTTGAAGTCTGGTTTTCTCAGCACACGGCTTCTCCATACAGTGCATAGAAAGTGGTTATCGTTCGATTCAGTGTATGGAGGAATGTCGCGACTCTCAGCTGACCAGGAGATTGACTGTCGGGAAGCTGACGATTGAATGAGCTTGAGTTGGAGCAGGCACGGGAGCCAACTAGCGGAAACCTGAGGATCACAAAGGGGACTGTCATTAGTTAGTGACCAACAGGTTGAACTTGTGGATGTAATTTGTTAGGTCAGGTACAGAAGCCGATGGAATTTGGGCACAACAGGACAGGAGACTGGGACTGTCCTTGTGAAGTTCAAAGGACCACACGTAGTTGTGGAACGCTGCGGTCCGGCTGCCGTCCTGTGGAATTTAGCTATGCAAGTGACAAAGTTTCACAAGCAGGTGTGTATGCAAATACCATCACTACACATAGCGTATATGTGTAGGTGTACTTGCGAAGTTGATCAGTGGCTTTCTGGGACGCTTTTTCCTGCTATCAGGAAGTAGCCATAAACAAGTGAAATCTAAGGGGATCTAAACGAAGTTATTCTTGATGATAACACTTCATTGATCGGATGTAAACATCGTTATATTCCCAAGTGTTTTGGAAATCCAAAAAGATGAATGTCAAATCAAATGCTCTGGCATAGTTTTGTTACTGTTAAGGTCAACAATTTTATACTCTGATATACAGCTGGAATTCCTTCATCCAAATAACGCTTGGAGTGATTTTCACTGGATTTTTGTAGTATAGATTTATTCTAATATATCACTCCTGGTCAAACCATACGACGGTCACGTAGGGGTCTGATGGCATCTTGTCTAGATTAGAAACTATTCGAAATTGTTCATTACAAGTATTCCGGTGACGTAATTATAGATGTGTAAGAAACCAGTAAGGGCCAGCATTTCGTTACTCTTAAAGGTTCTCGTTTTCAAAATCGTAGTCGTTAATCAAGATCTACGAGCAGTCTGATTTCGTTTCAGATATCATTTTGTCAACTATACAGGAATTTTTAACAGAGTGCCTTCAATGGATTCAAACTTATATTACATGGCTTCTGGTGAAAAATGCATTGGCCATTCACTCATTCTCATTAGCTATCAAAGTCCATACATCAGTGAAACAACTAGCCCTCTGCTTTGTTTCGTTCATCTCAAAAACCTAAAATAATCCGTTCACACATTTGCAATACTCACACATTTTTAGCTTTAAACAGCACTGGATACGCGGATGCGTTAGGATAGCCTTCGGGCACGTTTCCCTCTCGTATGTTGACTAACCTTTTGAATGAGGTGTTTTTCTGTGTGTCTGTTCGTGTATTAGAAGGGTGTTGGCCGAACTACTAATTAGATCTATGCTCACCGAACAATACTCCGCGTTTGTAAGCCTTTAACGAACTCTGCACATGAGCTTGCAAATTCAATAAAGCTTTTGCGCCAACCGCCAACGATTATGAGTTGGGCGGGAAAGAAGGCTGTCCGTTTTGTGTGACCGAAGAGCAACAAACACCACGACCACCACCACAGCACGTGGATGAACCCGCAGGGACTAACGACCGTTCGGGTGAATACACTGCACACTCAGTTGGAACAATTCAATTTTACATACACACAGAATGCGTTTCCCATTGTTCAGTTTGCCATCTAAGCAACAAAACTGAACAGTGAACAGGCAGTTCTGCAGAAGACAAACTAGAGCCAATTTCAAAATGGATTCCAACTTCAGAATCTGCATTTGTCGATGATCAGAACACAATACTGGTAGTTACAAATAGTTAGAATTTTTAACAGGAACTGGCCAAAAGTCGCTTCCATTTACGATGATTTAGCTCACGTTTTCAAAAAGAAAGACCTGACTCTGTTCTCATCTGTGTTAAATCTCCTTAACTTTGCATTTCTTAACACGACTGGAAATAAACAAGAGTGCACGTTCGCATAAAGCAAACTTTCTTATCGCTACTTCAGTGATCTCGCTTTGGGCATGACAGAAGTCTCATATTTGCAAGTTGAACCACGTTCACTTGCGAGCAACAACAAACACAGCCGTTCCTCTAGAGGGAAAGGCGTTATTTGCTCGGTTAGCTTCTGTCGAACAATCTAACATTAGGACTTCTCATAAAGTCGAAACCATGAATTTTTGAACTTGCCACATGAGGTCCCAACTATTGATATGCATTAGGGATTTGGCTGGCCGAAACTTAACACGACATTTATTTGATAGCGGTTTTCCCAACCAGCTAAACATTTTAGTCGACCCTCTTCAGAAATAATCACTGTACTTGAGTTTATCTCTTGTCAGAGCTCCCCTGCAATGTGCATGTTGATCACGACCACGAATCAAACTTTGGTAACCTTCCCTTGAGGTAATCATATTGGAAATTGTGCCAATGATCTCACAGCAGAGAAGACCAAATTATTACACCTGAAAGTACAGTCATATTCATTTGTGACTGGCCACTCAAAACTGTTTTTTAAGCTCATAGTTTGTAAGTTGTACTGTTGTGTCCAAGTTGGTTAGAAAGTGTACTACTGAACTCATGTAAACTTGCTTGTACTTTTGACCTTATATGTGTTGGACGTCAGTTGCATCGTGATAGTTCATTTGTAGACTGGTTCCACTGATACAACCGTTTGCTTCGTGTATTTCCGAAAGTGTTACACCACTTTAGCAGAAGCATAATCATGTTAGTTCTTTCCATACTGTTCAATAATTCCGCTGAGTTATACCTGAACAATTTTTTCCTGACAGTAACTGATTCCTTGTAATATGTTGATAAATTCTTTCTGGCTGTTCAACCGGCAAATCTGATTCAGTTAGTTATCAATGCTTATCGTGTCAGTTTAGCTGTTCTGTACCACACAAGCTTCTTCACTCTTCGTCTACTGATTTAATTTTCGCTTGACCTTAAAAAGTCTATCATGTGCTTACATTTCTGTTTAGGTGGGAGTTTTGCTAAAATCAGACCCCTGACGTGGATAATACAATCTTCCATTTACGAAACATTTTTTTCCCGTCAGAAATTTGAATGAAGAAGACAGTAGGCTGATATTGCACGATTTATGTCCGGACAAATGTCACTGCTTCTTTACGAGTGCATACTACAGACCATTTATATATAAGTATGAGAAAGTGAACAAGATACCAGAGAAAGCCAATCGTCAGAGTGCATAATCACTGTTACTACCAAGGTAGCGACAACCCTACACAACACGGTTTGAACTTTCGGATTGCAATCGCTTCGGCATACCACAGTGTTCACCTGTGTGACGTTGAGAAGATAACGCGAAATGCCGTTGTGGGGTCACATTGGTGTTGCGTTATTAGGATATGACGCGCAATGCACGATGCAGGCTCCTTGTTTTTATGCCCGGCCATGACGTCATGTGTTTGCGTGAACTGTTTCTTGACCCAATTCGGGATGTGCTCCATGACCCTGGTTCGCAACTGGCGCTCAGTCCTGCATATGTAAGATGCTTCCCATCTACATCGATATTCATAGATAAGGTTGGATTTGGCTGACTCAGGTACCGGTTGTTTCACACAGGGTGTCGGAATCCGGAATGTTTTGAACAGAATCACTGGAACCACTGCATTGTATGTTCTCGCGATAGAACTAACCAGACGACGGTGAATAAGTTGGCATACATCATCACCCTTGAAGGGAAGACGAAGAAATACCGGCTTTTTGGACAATGTGTCGGGTCGAATTCCTATGTCGATGGGCTGTTTAAATCTTGCAATAAACGGTTTAAGGTGACCGTTTGGTTGTAGGGTGGTCTTTAAGAGGGCCATCTCTTCTTGAACAGTATCTTCAGTGCAGATACGTCTGGCCCGATCAAACAAAGTGCGCACCAAACTATGTTTGTACGATCGGGGAAGAAAGCTTTCAAAATGCAGATACTGACCTGTCCAAGTGCTCTTGCGGTTGACGCTTCGTTGAATCAAGTCATCTGCATTTCTCCTGATGCATATATCCAGAAATGGTAGGCTGTTTGGGTGCAAGGAATTCTTCTGATCAACTAAGCTCTGTGCTTGCAGGTGATTTTGTGCGATGAGAAGAATATCATCGACGTATTGCTTGTATAGCTGGACAGAAGATAACTGTTCTGTAACTTGTTGCTCAAGTTTTGCTCCAAAAATGTCTGCTAGAATAGGGCAAGCGGGCTACCCATAGCTACCCCATCAATCTCTCTGTAGACCGAGTCTTGGAAAACAAACCTGACGTTTTTGGTACAGAACAGCAGTAGTTGTTCAAATTCGCTTCCGGGCATTCCAACTTCTAGATGATGCACCCCCATGTAGAAAAGCAGGAATTCGATTCATTCATTTAGGAGGACGTTGGTAAACAACGACTCCACATCAAATGAGCATAAATACTTATCCCGAATATTCATTGTCTTAAGTAAGCCAGCAAGTTCGAAACAATCTTTTAGACAAAACTGAGCAATTCGGTCTCGAATGGGTTTCAGAAGTTTCGCAAGCCATTTGTGTTGTGGCGAGTTAGACAAAGATAGAATCGGCCTAAGAGGGACTCCAGGCTTGTGAAGTTTCGAGAGTCCATATAGCTGTGGGACCTGGGTTCCAATTGACTTTAAAGATTTAAAGGTTGCTTCATTGATGAAGTTACCTTCATGCAGTTTTCTATTGATATTCTCTTCGACGTCTGCCGGGTTGTCTGGTATTTCTTCCTTTTTGAATCTCAGGGAATCATTCAGAATAGGTTGCATCTTATTGATGTAGTCAATATTGTCCATCAAAACTGTTCACGATCCTTTATCTGGTTGCAGCGTGGTCAATTTTTGGTTACAGCTGATCGATCTGTTCGTGTAGGTGTTTCTCCGGGAATGTGTGCCTTAGATGTTTCTCCTCATTGAGCTGTTAATTGCTCGTCTGCGTGCGAAGCTTTTGGCTTTCTGCCATCCATTCGTTTTTTGTAAATAAATTTTATGGATGAGTTATCTCCATGGACAATGCGGTGACGATACGACCGATACGGAGTCAAAGGAGCCGACTGTGCTTCCGTTTCCACATCTATCGTAAAAGATGTATAAGGTGAATACAAAGGACTCATATTAGTAACCACTCTGATAGTCGGTCACTAGCGAGCATGCATTGATTGAGTCAGTCTAAATGGCGTGAGTATCTTACTCAAACGTATGTTGACTATGCTTTGGGTGATTTTGACAGAAGCCGTGTTGCTTTTAGACAAGATTGACAGCCTCTTCGTTCTATGGGTGTGCAAGTTTATCGTACACTCTGAAAGATTAAGTGAAATTCCTTAGTTTTACTATAGGTACACGATTCGCAGACTGACTTTATTCGTCTATCCTCAATGCTTTCATGTCTTTTTCACATTAACGGACCATCAGCGCATAAGGAAAATAATTATTTTGAAGTCATGAATTCTCGTATTCAGCAACGATGAGTAATTGAAGTTAGGTCGTTTCAGAGCACGTCTTTATAAGTGTGGCTCAGAAATAGCTTGCCATACTTGCCTTCCGAGTGAGGTGCAATTCACGACTTAGAAACAGTTGAAAATGTGACGAATAATGAAGGGTTCAAAACAAACTCTACAGAACGTCTTAGAAACCTGATTGGTTCAAAGATCTTAGGCGCTCTGTAAGCCTGAGGAAGTTGAATGCTGTTTACGAGTTCCATATAGTGATTTAATGAGGGGTCCAACTGGTGTCATTTTGATTCTCAACAAGTAGCTGAGCATGTGTTTTTGTCTTCTCATGGATAATTTTCACCCATTAATAAAAATGTTATCGGCTGAAGCTTCCTTTTAGTAGGCGGTCAATTGATATTGGACTAGTTTAATAATCCAACTGACGGATTCACTCTCATCAGAATTAGTTGTAACTCATGCCTACAAATGAGTCGTCGTAAACACGATTACTTTGCGTAGTTGAACGATGGTGGTCGTTGTGGACCGACAAGTCCGGCAGCAGCGACTGTGATGTTATTATTAAACTCGTACCTACATGGACGTTTCTGCTACTGTCTTCATTTACACTGCTGCGATTGCCATGTTAATGAGGTTAGGGACCAGATCGAGGACGGTGTCTGTACAAACACCCTGGAGGGATGACTTACTGGCTCAGTTAGCCTGGGTGGAGTGAGGTGGAATGTATGAACGAATTTATGTCAGCAGTGCTGTTTGATAAACCTGTGAGTTTCTTAGACTCTACTCAATTAAGACTGCTACTTGCAAGTTGTGGATGTAAGTTAGCAGTAAGTATGGTATACGGTAAATCCCCAGATTAAGTGTAAGTGCGAGTCCCCCGGCTGCTTTTAGTATCTTTCTACGATGCTTTGTGTCTCGCATACGGAACAACTATGAAACAAGGACTTGTTACCTAGAAACAGTCTTGAAAATTGCCGTCTAATCAGTCACAACTCTTGTTTATAAATCACTGTTCCATTCCATACGACGGCATTCACTCTTAGTCAGTAAATTCAAGTATGGTTTAAATTTTCTCAGGCTAAAAACAAGCAAGTATTTTTTCAATAAACAAACAGGCAGGTCAGTGATAGGTGGTACATACGCATTTTTCATAACACACGGAAAGAGAGTGTCATAGCTCATTGTCTGTTCAACATCCCTCACTTCTTATACAGAAATCAAAGTAACACAATACTCTTCAGTTTTCAAGTGTTAAATAAAATGGATGTGTACAAGTGATTATCTGTAAAAAATTATCTCAAGGTGGCTCTTCAGGACTTTACAAGACTCATTGATGTCTGGCATAAAATCCTCATACAGAACCGAAGCAATGTAGTCGTAGTACTCTGGTATATTTCTGGGTGATTGTCTTGCAAGCACCTTCAAAACGGTGTTTACTCCAAACAATTCAGTTGAAAACTAACCCGTTTTCCTCGAGATGTTCGTACTGTCCTGTTGTGTCCAATATATTCGAATACTCGCACAGAATGTCGTATTTGGTGTGTCCATCTCTTAGTTATGTTGTTATGATTACCCATGCAAAACAATCAGTAGAAAACTAATGATTACAATCCAATTATATTCAGTTCGCTGTAGATTTGGTTAGTACGGCCTAGGGATGTACTACCAGTCAGACAATCAAGGGCAACCAGATATATCTAATCTTCTCAATGTCCGTGAAACAAATCAGTATGACTATTAACCAAATCGGAGTGCGATCCTCAACTGATCTGATGTGAGTGTTTTTGTATGTACACGGGAACGTTCAGCAAGATGGAAAAAATGAATCAACCAAGCGACGTGTACATTGATCTGCGTAATACCGGCGTCGAGATGGAGAAAGTGACAGTTTGAACCAGATTCTGAAGACCGACCATTTCATTCTTAGATAACCAGCAGTACACCGACAGCAGAAGAAAACAGATTGACACACTTCTCTATCAAAAGTGCAAGCGTGCATTTGTTTCCGATATAAGATTTTAAGTGGAACGTTTCTTGTTGAGCCTTAATCATTTGCCAACTGTTTTCTGTATCCATCTATTCTCAACAAAAATTACCTTACACGCTACTCTGTTGAACGCATGATCAGACGGTTGCACAAACAACTGAATATACCCAAATAAGTGGATGAGTGAATTCTATAGGCAGATAAATCAGTGTCCGATTGACCATTGTTGGTGCGCCTAGAAGCCAATCCGACCAACTCAGCCTGTCAAACTAAATCAGCTGTAGCGATCTCAACCGTTTAATGCAATACCACTTTAAGTTCTTAAGAAGGAGCTCTGATATCAAACCACTACATCGATAGTGGTGATAACGGACGTGGAGTATTTTTCATGAACCTGACACAGGAGCTGGGATCAAGTAATATGCAATCGGTTTGACAGCAACTCAATTATCAAAATAGTACAAAAGTGGTCTTGATATGTAACTGGTTTTCTTCTATGCACGATGCGAATTATATGAACTAAAGAATGTTGACCGTGCTATTTGCAAACTTGATCATACTTTCGTATTGGCCTTTGGTTTACATACTCTATATCGACTATAGTCACTCGTATGTAACAACAACTTTTCATCTCGTTTGGTCCGTTCTCACTATTATAATTCGCCCTCAAGCAAGGCATATTTCTTAATTTACAACCACGAAGACAGTGATGAATTGTCACTATTGATGATACCACATTTGTGATTGCACACACATATCGTGCTCATCGGTCGTTTGCACTACTTTGTTGAAACACATCCAAGGTGAGAAGAATTGTGTGAAACCCTCACATGCATCTCCCAGTAACTACATTTACCCGGGTCACACCTTATGGAGGTTTATAGGTTACCAAGGGCTCTCGTCACTGATTTGAGTTCCGAGACTAGTGTAGATTTGAGTGATGTACATGCGCAATATAGTGTGAGTTGAAATTGGATTTTATATATGAGTATGCGTTACTTGTGTTTTCATAAATAGCTTGTCACTCCTGATCAACCAATAAGAGTAACTCAGATATGTATACATAATTTGCATTTACTAACGCGTACAATTTATTTTCAAACCCGGAACAGCTTCTGAGATAAAGCACACACGATTTTTCTCATATTTCCTCTGTTTTGTACGAGATTTGTCAGTGTCCCTATCATTTGTCAGTTTCCTGCCGGCATACAATCCAACTTCAACATAGTCAAATGAACGTGGATGATGGCAGATCTGTCGGCTTCCAGTTTGATATGCACGTCGTTCGCTCTCCTCATACGGCGGCTTCATACCCACCACCGTCGACGTGTGTAGTATGTCCATCAACCACCCAGGCATTCGGAAAACTGTTATACGTGCTTCTTTCACCCCAACTAAGCACCAGGAGCAGAAAAGCTGAGTCACCTACTGCTAACGAATTCCGTCTACTCCGTCAGACAGACATCCGTCCGACCGATGACTGAGATAGCCCGTACTCTGTCGATCGTGCAAAACTTGGGAGGTGAGCACGTTGCCAAAGAAGAATGCACCGCTCTCAACACCATACTCACTAGAGGTCATACGAATGTGCGGTGTATTGACGGCAGATTTTGTGATAAAGTAACAGCTTTCAAGCCGAGCTAATCGTATTAGTTTTTTGTCCTGACGAATGCAGTTGAATTATTTTTACACTGTTTGGTGACTACAGCGGACGAAAAACAAGAACCAGAACAATAACCACTAAGCGTCAAATACATCAGTGTTTGTTCTCATTATGTATCTCAAATAAACAGTCACTCAAAGTTTACGGAACAGCAAGTAGTTTCTGTTTTTCTGATTCTGCTATATAGATAACGTGACCTTGACTGATCCGAAAATGTTTCGCTGAGGAAATATTGTCAGAAGGCGATAAGCTATCCTGTATTGCTTGACTAACTACAAGTGGTAAGCGGGTAAGAACAGTCAGCGTTAGGCTACTGTTTAATTAACAAAAGTGTCATTGTTTTTGCTATAAAAAACACTATTTAAAGGTCACTGGAAAAATCACCATATAATTAGTCGTAATCCACTTTAAGCATGTATAATGGGACGCCGTTTTGTGAAAGTATTCATTTGAGTAATCAGAATTTCCAGCCAGTCCTTTTCGAAAAGAAGCACTAGACTCGAGTTTCCCTCTCATTAGAGCTCGNAGTCTATCTGAATGCGAACGCTGCGATCAAATGTGAGTGATGGTCAACTTGAAAATAAACCAAATCCCCGACTACTCATCAGTAATCAGAATGTATTCAATGTTCCTTAATGTGTGTACCTGTAGTTAACACAATGAAGGTTACACATTGTGCAAACGGTCCATAATATAGGCGAGAAAACCGAAGATGAGATTTTTTTAAGGAGGAGAGTAAAGGAGAGGGAAGAGGAAATACGATGTTGATCCACAAAAAGATTCGCAAAACGCGAATCACTAGACTCTATTCCTCACTATGTCAGACAGGGTGATCAACAGAGGAATTTCGTTACCATTTGTACCCCATGCAACTAACCGGAAACGCCTTAGTCCACATTTTTAAAATTGGACCACGTTTAAAAATTGTGATACGCTGTCAATGCTCTTAGACCAAACATACTATCCCATCAGAAATTGACTGTGCTTGAAACTATAGAAAGTTCAGGAGGCCAGATTTACTGAATTCAAGACGAACGTAATTTTCCAAATTAGCCACGCAGGTGTGTCCATAAATAACGTCGAAATAAAAACACTTTAAAATTACCTTTTTTTTACGTGTTAATGATACTGATTACTCGTAAGCATCCCGAACTCACTCGCCATTACCAAATTTACAGTAACGCATCGGTTTTTTAGTTCACCTAATCAAGGGGTGGGATAGATTGTTGGTCGGTGGGTTGGGAAAGGTGAATAAATTCAGGGCAGGGTCAGGTTTAAGAGCACCTCTTTGTATACACAAGGTCGACTTTAGTCGACTGATTGCAATAGCCTCAGTAAGTCGCATGAATATTAGATTAGAATAACTTAATGGAGTGCGGAATACACGAAATGGGTCAGCAACGTGAGAAATAGTTAGGACATGTCTAGTGGCTGCGGAGTTTGTCGTTTACATGGTTCGATGACACCATCCTCGGGCAATACGGACTTCTGCACCTACTTAGACAAACGTCCATTCACTCTGAAAACCCTGCCTCAATATTACTTGCTTCATAGCTCCGTGTAAATTGGTAGACTCAGCGTGAAGTGGCACCGACAGGCCGGTCACTTTCAATTGCACGGACTTCGGCTGGATTGAGGGTTTGTCCAGTTGCGGTTATTGATCAGTGCACGTTGCTGTCTCTTTAAATGACACTTCCATGCAAACCTTTTGTTTCTACTGGTGACCACCTGATCGTGTGGCGGTCTTGGTCTAATATGAACCCTTCCGCTTAACATATATATATATTGTAGCACGGACGTGATCAAGTCTGATTCACACATACGATTATGTGCACAGATTCATTTGGCCCTTGTGAATAGTGTGTCCAGTAGTGCACGCTTGTCGTGAATCGGCTTGAAACGACTAGAGTTCAGGTATTGACTAGACCACATGGATTTCCTGTAAACAACTCTGTTAGTAGAGCTATCTTCCAAGCGAATTATGATTAAGTTTTGAGACGGCACAGAATTACCACTCTCAAATCCAAGCGTCACTTTCAGCTCGAGATGACAACCATTTGAGCGCCATACTAAGTTATCAACTGTCTCTTTGGACCTACCGAATGTTAGCGTAATATCGACGTGAAATTTTTAGTATGACAACCTGGTTGTCTACGGCTAACTTTTACTATCCCTTTCGCTGGTCATGTGTTGCACACAAGTGAAAATAATATGACCATTATTATGTGAAAGTTTGTGGCCAAGTAGAAACTGCTAGTTTAAGAACATCTCGAAATTACGAAGGCCAAACACGTTGTAGGTTGCTCTTACCACCCTGGGAAGTGGTGACGGGTTTCAAATTGAGCACACTGGAGTGTACCGATAAATTAGATTGGCCAACAAATTAAATATCAGTGAACCCGAATCTCTGGAATATGTAACATGTTGTTGGTCTCTGAACAACCGTGGTTTCATAATTTTTAATTTATCGGTACGGGTGTACTGTTAATCTCTGTCTGTAAGCTTGATCGCCGACCATTTATGGCGAGATTTTTCTGGTTACTCAAATCTTGGTTACCATAGACAGGTGCAGATAGGTAGCTAAACTCCTGTAGTTTTTATAAAGCGTCTTATTCGAAAGTGGAACACAGTTGCCGTGAACGGAGTGCAAATCTAAAATCAAATGATTATCTCCAAACTGATATATCTGAAAGCGCACCCAAAAGAGAGAACTCAGACATAGTCCGGTTGCTGTTGATTTAAAGGATCGCACAGGTTTTGAGATCATTGGAAGCTGATGGGGAAGGTACATCCTTTCAAAATGATTGCGTTTTGTACTGCTACCGGTCCATCATTAGTAAGAGCCAAACTGAAATCGACGAACGTCCTGCGGCAAGAAAAATTTGAAGTTTACGAGAACTGAGAGAATTTCCCTGTCTACCTGAACCTAACAAGTCTTGTTATATACATGCCAATAGCAACCGAATGGATGTCTGCGTCCTACTGAAGGCCTATCTTAAAAACCAGCTCATGAAGTGACGCAGTTCCTGAAATGACCAGAACGGATCTTTGTCATCCCCTAATCTACTGATAGTTTTCCATCTTCGGCCCAGGATCAAAACTAATAACAATGTGTAATTACAATTTTATTTTCCGCACAAGTTTCTCCGTTGAACAGTTTGAGAAAATTGGCTATATTTTCGTTTGCACTAGTTCCGGTTTGACTAGAAACCCCTGTGATTCTACCGTCTACTTTCGGTCATCTATGAGCGGGTCACAACTATTTATTCCACTCAAGGTAGCTACTTTAATCTCCCCAGAAGGTGTCCAATTTTCTGGTACTAGTTAATTTACGCTAACCTAAATTAGGCAACATTCACTCAAGCAACTTCTATTCATCCCTGAGGCCAGTAGTCAGCTTAACATGTTTGTCTGACTGTCCGAGTTCCAGCTGACATAATCACCTTCTCCGCATTCACTTTCACAATCTTCCGTAGACTCCACGAAACATGCGTCCAATTCCCCCCTTTCTGCCCAGTCTAACAAGTTTGTTGGAAATCATTCTGTTATGTCGCCTCAGGTGAAACTAGTGACTTTGAGGTGGTAAATTTTGCAGGAGTCTTTCCGATTAGCAACTTAGTTAAACAAAGCACTCTGATTTTTTCTCTCATCATTTTCAAAATTATTATTATGACAATTTGTGACTATTCATTTTCATTTTTAGACCGTTCTTATCTGCTACTTCAACGGACTGTTTGCATGACTTTCCGATTTTTTTTCAACTGACGTGTTCGAACAAGCGCAAGATCAGTCAGTTTAATGTGTGTGGATAGATTTGTGCAATAGAACATGGATTTCTATTTTCATTTGGACCGAAGAATTGTGAAGTGGTCACACGGCAAACAAAATGATTACTGTGTCACTAAAACGAATCATAGGACCAAGCGCCTTCTGGTTTTCTGGCTATAAATCAGTTCATTTTGGACAACTGTTCAGTTATGAACCATGTTTCTAATTTGTGACCACTATTTCAGTCCATCTGTTAAAATCTTAACTAATAGTGTCCCCCTAGAATATTGATATAAAACGAGGGCATACATTGTGTCCAGATTTGTGTTGTGGACCGATTGCATGCACCTAGTATAATGTAGTGATACACCGAGAAGAAACCGATATTCTATCTCGTTCGAAAAGGTTGCCTGTAGAGTAATGGCCACAGTCGACTATAGAGACCGTAGAATATCCCAAGAGATCTGGTTAATTTTGTCCGACTAGAAACTATCCTCAACTTGAGCGGCAGATGTGAAGCATTCAGAGCTGATGACAGTGAGTTATACTCGATCGTGATCAGCCCTGAAACAGTAGTTAAGTGCTGGGAAACTATGAGAGAGGTGGAAATTACTAGAAAAAGCTTACAATGGACAAGGACTTCCGTTTGTGACAGGATACATGCCTTCTTAAACCTCGTTCTGACCACCTCTGTCAGATGTGTCCACTCAAGGACGAATGTGTTTCCAATGGAATGCTGGTTTGAGAGTGTGCGTCTCAGATAAATAATTGATTATCACCTGACTTTGCTATCACAGTCTTTGCAAGCTGACATCCTTAAATTGACACTGCCATCGTTGCTAATGAAATGTTTAGCGCGAATAAGGAAAAAGACTTGCTGAAACTTGTGACACTCTTGAGCATCAGGAAGACCGATACTTGTGAGCAACGATTAAAATTATGTATGCGTATTTTTAGAAATAAAGTGCTGTATCAATGATAGCGAAGGTAAAGACAAGCTGGTCAAGAAAAATAGTGCTTGTTTTCTTCGCAACATTCCACAATTATCCGGTAGTAAGCAAATTTGAAGGTCGACAGTCGCTTGCGTTCGAATCACACGCCAGATTCATCCCTATCAGTCTTAACCTGTATGAACCAGTCGTGACGAAAAACAACTGTATGCAGTATCTGAGATACGGAGAGACCAACGCGTAATTCGTTTATTATTCTCAGTATAGTAGGCAACCAGTGGGTAACAGGGACTAAACGATACCTTACGGAAGCTGGCTAGGCTAGTAACCGTTTACACTATAAGACAAACTGGAGGAGAGCACACTCATGTGTTAACTTCTTTCAGCCTAATAAGCAATTGGATCTCCATCTATCTTTTCACATTATTAGTACAGTTACCCAGTAAGGGGGTTTGTTTCAATGAATCCAACAAAAAATGGTCAGTAAGCTTGTTTTGCTACCATTCTTATCAGTAAGAAATATGCTTAGGTTGAGTAAGAGTTGTTTATACGCCTTGGAATTGCTTCTTAATAATTGTGTGAAACCTTTGTAAATCAGTCTACAAAACAACTTGTGAACATAATCTTCACAACCAGACTTGAAAATGTCTAGACTTTCGAAAAACTGCTTAGTATTCACAGTATTTAAATCATACCGGATTTTGTTGGGAATGTAGGGAACGACTTAAAATATTTCGTGTAATTTGAAAGAATATAGAGATTTCAGCAGTCCTGGTACACCACTGCAGATTTGGCAGTTTAAATACTTGTTTCACCAGGTTTAATTCCAACAGGGCACACAAAGTCGAGTCTCAACTTACAACAGTCAAAATCCTCTACTTCTCAGAGATAATCGAAATCCCTGTGCAGTAGCTTAACTTATGTGAAATCGACTGACAGACATCTGTCATGAGATTATTGATGTTATCTTTTAAACGATTCACTGACAGGAAGATATAGTATGAACGCCAGATGGAGAGCAGACTGATAAGTCAGCTAAACAGGTTCATCTGGAATGGTGATCACGGAGTGAATATCAATTGGATTAGGGTTTAAGACTCTTTTGCCTATCCATCTGTGCCGCAGATTTGAATGGAAAATGTCTCCGATGATCAATGACCAAGGGATTCAGTCACAGTACTGTTCATTGTGTAACACTCACTTGAATAAACTAACGGAAGCTTTAACGGCTTGCCGGATAGTCCAAAGTAATTAAAGTAATCACACTTAGATTCAAAACTATTTCAATTCTAATTGAATCGGCTGTGACCTATCCCTTAGGTGTTATGACACGATGAACCGAATAACCCAACTGAAGCACTGAAGATGCGATAACTGATACCGGAAAAACTGGGTGAATTGCTACCAGCTGTCAGTTTCCACAGGTGATACATTCACATTTCACACACGTGGATAGTATACATCAGCAGGTTGTTAGCCAGCTCGGAACTGATATGAAAAACTGGAAGCATTTTGTTATTGATTCTGCGCACTTTGCGTTTGTCCACTAGATTTTCCCTGCCAATGCACAAACGAACTTTGTTAGACTTTTCGTTTATATAAATCGATTTACTCACGGGACCGTATTGTTCCTTGCCGGTTCATTGGACCGGACACTATTTCCCACGTAACACGTGAAGTTGGGGTTTTTCTTTCTCACACAGTTCCAATCACAATGAAGAACATTGCCAGTCAGTCACTGTATTAACACCTAAACGTAACCTGCCTCCCCGAAATGACAACGTTAGCAGTAAATAAGTTTGCAGTTAGTCCTGTTAGGTCAAACATTTATGCCTGCTACCATGACAGCCCAACTCGTTCAGGGAATGAACACTCATAACCAAGTTATGTGAGAATATTAAGGCTGAATTGCTCACCCTCAAAACTCTGGAAGCACCCATTCTCTCTTAACTTTCGACGGAGACATCGTGGCTCATCAGCTAGCGTTTCAGCTCACGTTTCACAATCGACCCCAAACTTTCAGGTATTGACGGTCAGTATGTCCAACTGATGAAGTCATGTGAACTTGTCACTATATTATTGGGCACTAGGCGATAAAAGTCAGGTAGTCGATTGGAACCGATTAGCTTGCAATGTTCTGACATCAGCAAACAGAACAATTCACTCGAGCTAGTGACATGTTCAGCCCGTGCATACGGACTTGTCAGTCCGAATGATGAAAGACAAGATTCTATTGTCCGATTTATTTGAGAAGTGAACAACACGTACAAGGCAACACGTAAAATTAGCTTGTGATAGCGATACGCAGCACTCCCATGCAAAATTTCATAAATATGCAATGAAATGTGTGACTGCACTACTACTAATGTTGTAATCAATTATGGGTGATGTAAACGAAACACCGCCGATAATTAATCACACTTCTCACACTAATGTAGACTGATCAGTTAGCCTAGTTAAAAAGTGACTTAAGCTTAGTTCTTGTGAAAGCCCATCAGTAGCGCTTATTTTCACCGTGACTGAGATTTAAAGCTTGCCCTTCTTATGAAACAACCGTGTTGATCACTGTGTCATTTAAATCACAAGCAAGTGTGAATGAAGTTTTGAAAACGGTAGGTTGATTACACTGAATGTGGATATGAGAACTGGGATCAGTTGTGACTGATATGTATAGGAAATATTACTACTACTAATGATGATAACAGTATTGAGCATTGCATCTAGGTCATCTGAATACGTTTATATGGCATTACTTCATCGAACAGCTCACATTCTAAACCACTTCTGATTGTGTTCATCATCATTGTTGTTGATGATAGATAGAGTACAAAGCTGCACCAAAGAATTAGGCAACTTTCGTTAAAACACGACCAGTTTGGTCAACCAGGAGGATTATGTGACAGGTGTCTATTGAGTGAACTTTGAAAAAGCATTCAAGTGGAACGTCGTAGTTTTCAAAACAGCGGCATGTCATTTTAATCATCTAGCTATGGAGAGCGTAGTGTTCCACGCTTGGCTTGCATTGGTCAGTTCAGGGAGAACATTCGGGTAAAACGAGTTTTCAATTTGGTTTGACACACACACACGAAATGATGTTTTAAACCACTCTCATTTATTCGATATGCGATTAGTTATAGGTGTGTGTCTATTCTAAATAACGAAAGACATCACATTTTAGTGCCGACCACTTATCAAGCCTGAGCAGTGTGGTCACTATAGCCCAGTGTATGTTATAACCGAATTTCAAAGTTCAGATGAAATCAGATGTCTCAGCACATCACTGTACCCGCGAACAAAGAAAGTGACATCCCATGATGACGAACAGTCAATCGAATTAGTTGCAGGTTGCAAACACATTACAGCCATTCGAGGAATACATTCAACTTCCATTGATTCAATTTTTCACATATATAATCTCATAGTTATTAAATAATTTCTTCCTTCACCCAATATAAAATCGCAGTTTAAGCTGTGATCTGCGGACAATCACTCATAATTTGGCATCATTTTTGCAAGATCAAAATTATGAAGGTTGTTGTTGGAGGTATCATGAGCATAGGTAAAGAGAACAGTGAAAACCTACAAATCTAAATGAACGGTTTACTTGAGATTTTTACACATAGACAAGAAGGTGATTGGTTTTCATTATTTTAGACTTCGGGCCTTTTGCGGAAAATATTTTTATCGTACACTCTCAAATGGAAGCAATCACACAAAACTTCCGTTTTATCAAAAAGGTTTGGAAGCTGTTGGAAAATTCAAAACTCGTCCATTAATCGAAGCGTATGGATCAGGCTGCACTTTTTCCAGGAAGTACGGGAACTGTCCGGGCACTTGTCCACGTGCCACAGATGACCGATAGGAAAATTGTGTCTAACTGACAAAGTTGCATATGTATATGGCCATCTGCTTCCCATCAACCGAAAGCAACGGAATAAACGGTGATTTATTCAGGTTCAAACTTCACAAAATTTGATCGCTGTTTTAACAGGGTCTATCATTCTAGTAGGTACTGTTCAACGCGATTTTCATTATTGGTTTGGCTGAGCTGTCCAACATTTCATTCGACCAGTATAATCATCGGGGTTTAGTCAGAGTTAATTTCCTTCTGGCAACCTCAAATACACAGTCACAAACCGTTGCAGATGTGTATGTTTGTCCGTGTGACTGACGAGTTTTTGTCTTATCTTTAAGTTGGTCAGCAGTAACAGTACGGTAAGAGTGCTTTCATTTATAATTTTTCTACCGTGGACTTGCAACTGTTTTCCGTAAACTTACGAAGCGCTCAACTAGTTTATTGTTTCACCGACACAGAGATAAGAACGCGCAAGTGATCAACCGTTTTAACACCCATACCTACTCGTGAAGTCGTAAACAATTAACTTACAGTTATCAAGTTTTCACGGAAATGTGGTCTGTGGTATCTGTATGGCAAAAGTTGGAAACCATTCACATTAAACATCAATGTTTAGGCTGATATACTTCAATAAAAGCCCTCATACTCGATTTTCATTAACTGTTTGAAATTCAATAGTTTTGTACATCCACGTTCATGCTGGGGTTCAAACTTCAATCTGTCTTCTCAAAACAACCCTTTTAACCACTATTGCGGTACCTTAGCAGAACAGATCGACAACTATCCCAACAGGTCTCCCAACAGATCCCAAAGTGGTTGAAACAGCTGATGCCCTGAGGGCTCGGAATCCAGCATCATCCATCGCTAAGTACCTCATAACGACAGGTTACCAAGTTGACCTATTAAACCCAGTTATTGGCTTTCCGCGAAGCGGTACTCATCCAGACTTACCAGCCGACGTTGTGTGCACAAAAGAGGTTGAGGTAGTCTATCGGGTTGCCATGGTAGTGGCTACATAATACCTGATGTTGATGTAGGCGTATCTAGCCCTTGTTTGTCTTTACACGTATAATGTATACAACTGGCGTAATTAACGTTTGCGACTGATGAGAGTGAACAAAATGTTAACGTATCACAATATATGTTTTCTTTCCGCTTTGAGGAAGTGGCTGAAGGGAGCCCAGTGTTTCAAATAGTGTTAACGTGACATTCCCTTATGTGAATATCTCGCTAACTGGACAGTTAAGTGCATCTACACCTCAGGATCACATATAAGGTAAATCCACCGGCTTACAGAGTCCCAATTAGTTGTGCTTACTGTTGTCACGGAACGGACTGTTCTGGTCATAAGTGTACAAAATACAAAGTCTGTGTCACGAACTTATTTCCCTATTCCGTACCGATATGAATTGATTTGACTCTGAAAACTTGCGACATCTTCGGAGAAACGAGTTCCGTTTGCAACGTTTTTCAAAACAGTGAATATATCTTGTTGGCTTCAAAGCTTATTGATAATCGGGATCCGTCAGATTTACTCGGTCTTGCATAACTCAACATAATTATTCAATCCACTTAAAGACTCGTCATTTTGGTGTTGGAGAATTTGAAGAGTTACTCACACAAATTCTGTTAGGGTTGAGCTTTTCACGAGATGAAAAAATTTCACTCAACGTGATCTTTTCACTAATTGATGCTCGCACACTGCTGAGTTGGGCTCTACTAGAGTCGCCGATACATCGTGCTAAATAATGCTTCATATATTATGCCAAAGCAAACTGAAGTGTGATTATTCCTGTGTACGATTAAATTAGTTTGAAAGGTGAACGACTGATGTAAATCAATTTGAACTGGGCGTAACGACCAAAATTATCACACAGTTGAATAATACACCTCGGTCAGTAGTTTTCATAATGTGAAACGGGACGGCGACACAACTGTGATGCTACCGCATATCAGTAACTGCTCTGTATTTAGGATACAACAATATTACGTCCAAAATGAACCATCAGCGTTTGTCAACAGTTCGAATTAAAAAAATACGTGCAAATTACTGTAGAAACTATTCGCATTTTCCCCATTTAAACAAACCCCATTTGTGAGATCGAGGAAAAAATACCTGCGTAAACAGAGTGGAGGCAAAAGTTCAGGTAGAAATACAGACAAAAATTACGAAAACATTCTTATTCAAAGCATCATGTTTCGTAAATTGAGTTTCTCTTC
This sequence comes from Paragonimus westermani, assembly GCA_008508345.1. Lineage (NCBI taxonomy): Eukaryota > Metazoa > Platyhelminthes > Trematoda > Plagiorchiida > Troglotrematidae > Paragonimus > Paragonimus westermani. The sequence continues at coordinate 66,082 of QNGE01001427.1, read as the reverse complement.
AATTCAGCTCATTGGAAATATTACATGCGTATTTATGCAGTTGCGTAAACGGATGTCCTTCCCGTCCTCGTTAATGTTTTTCTTATAGATCAATGTTTCTTTCGATTTTCTTTAAATGTTCTGTGACCACCGACAATAGCAATATGTATACTGTAGTTTCATTAAGCGGCCATCATTCCTTGTATACAGTATTTCTGAGGCATCTGTTTCAAAACAGATGTAGCATGTAGGGTTCACAGACTATGCTTAACCTTGCATGAAGACGTACAATTTATGTAGTAAGAATGTATAAATCTTGCTAGTTAGAGTTTCGTAATACTTAACAATAGGAATTGATATTTCATAAAACTTCTGTGGTTATTTTTCAGAAGATGGTAACATCCATTTCCTCATAACTACTTCGTTGAACTACTAATTACTTATATAGAGGTCAGTCCAGTTATAATGCCAAATTAGGCAAAACTGAATTATGCATGATTTCTCATCAAAATCGACTGAAGTTAATCGAGACACCCTGGAAGTTGGTCAAATTTTATGCCCGAATCCGAGAGTTTGTTTTCTTCGCCCTCTTCTAAATTCTGACCCCCAGCAGTTCATACTGTCCGCCTAATATGTAGGCGACCACTAAAGTTCTCGGTGTGTTACTCTTATTTGTGTACGCAAAGGGCCAATCTGTTTTGATGCGTAGTTTGGTAAAAATTAATGCAGAAAATAAGCTCTTCTCAGCGATCAAACATTTTGGTGTAATTAGCCAAAATTGCCCTGCCTCATAATTGTACTGTTCACAATATGTTAAAAGGGAATTTGATTTTAGGTTTTCATACACCATAAAGAAATTAAATGATTTTATTCTAGTTCCTATGAGTTTTGACTGGCCTGAGATGAAACTTTATTTAAGATTCTGTGAAGAGTTGCTCTCGAAAATGTGTTCCCACTTGCCATCTGATGTCATTCATGGTAAATATGTCCTTCGGAGTTTTCCTCATTGCAGCCTGAAAGAGGGATATCCTACCTCGACTTCTCAATTGCTTTGCGCTGTAGACACTAAGAAAATGCTTAACGCCTTCCGATTCACTTTTGATGTCTCCGGTTGACTGTCACGCAACAACGTACGTCAGAATGACGATCCACTTGAATTTCCTAAGCTCTTATATACACCTCATATGGCCTCCATAGTATCATTTTTCTTCTAACCATTTCATGCATCCAAGATATACGTGTTGGTGTTTAAAACATGTAAACCAGAAAATGTTTATCTTTTTTGAAAGGTTGAGAATTGCTCATTCTTGATGTGCCCACTCATATTTTGAGCTGTGAAAGGCAACAGAGTCTGCCATCCATTGCAGTACATTTTTGAAACTAATAATCTCAGAGAGTATCTTCACTGCGGGACGGGACTCATTCAGAAGTGACAAGACGAACTAAGTTCAGTGGAAATATATCTATTTGAAACGGCAAAGCTCCACACTTGTGCAACGTTCTCAACTAACGTGAGTTACCTCTCTCTAGTTCTGTCAACTTTTTGTTCGCGTCCGTTCTCATGTTCCACTCTTTGCTGTGCACATCGTTTAGATTCACTATAGTGTATGATGAGAAACAATGTGCTATCTGCAAGTCAGAATATAAGTGAGTAGTGTAACGGAGGTGATGAGCGGGTTATCTAACTTCTGTGCCCCTGTTCAAAGTATACTAATCCCAATCTGAGAAATGAGCGCCAAAGTCCATTTTGGAACGTCACGGTCCACCTTGACTTGGGCACTGTGAAAAATTATGAAACTTGGTAAAGTGGAATTACTGTACCTAGCTGATTTTTCGAAGCGTTTTAAACCAGCTAACACAGATATGGGTGTGCAGAAATTCGCCTGGCTTTCTCCCATTTGTTAATTTCTCAAAATAACTCACGCTTCGAACATGGTGTGACAAAACGTTGCCAGTGGAACAATGTATGGCTTTCCAGGTCAGATAAGATAGAAAATCTGGTGTTCGTATAACTGTGAGATGACGTATGAAGGCTTCACCGGTTCTCTTTTCGAGTTAATTGGTGAGTTTGCACCTAGGTATATCAAACTTCAGCTTGTTGGTTGGAATTCTCTTAGTATCTCGTAATGATGACTTAACACATTAAACTCAGATATCTGCTGGTGCAAGCTTCAGAAACCTGAGTTTTTGGTCCTGGACGTTAGTCTTGATCCCGTCTTGTCGAGCTAGTTTTCCGAATGCCATATTCTAGCATTCGCGCCAAACATTTTACTTAGGCTAAACGTTTCATATTCATTCGCAAATGCGGAACGAAATATCCCATTCTCAGTCTATTGAAAACTTAACACCTTCTACAATTACCTCAAGGTTATTCACTTGAATTAAACATAACTGAAGAATACTGAAACCACTTGCAGTCATAAGGTTCAACTGGGGCACTTTGACGGAAAGTTTTGAACGTGAGGCTGGTTCTTGAGAAAACCGATTTGAGGTGCATTTCTTTGTGACAACTGATGTTTGAACACTGCCCACGCTCGAGAGTAATGATCGGACTGCGTGATAGTTTCAGTAGGAGACAACAGTTTAGTTTGTCAATTCCAACCGGTAATCTAGTGACTAAAGCTTCTGTCAGAGGAAAATCGCCGATTTCATTAAATCACTAAGGACTAGTTTATACTGACGAGTAGTCAAAACTGAATGGCTTAGGCTAGTGGGAAGTAGGTACGTCCCTTAAAGAGGTGATCCGGCAAACTGACCAGTGCTCTCAAACGCAAATGGCTGAACATCTGCATATGATACGCAGTCGTGGTAAAGTTACACACCACTCTAGCAATTGGGAAACTCAGTGCTGGTATTTTCTATAGGTGGTTAGAAAGTTTAATTGAGCGCGAAGGTTGTATTTGAATGGATATAGCGTATAAGCTTACGTCTCAACCAATGATGCAAGCTTCGATAGAAATTATTAAGGCGACTTATGCTGAACCATTCACGTAGTCTAATGCCTACGATAGACCAAAGTTAGACTGCTACGCGTTCTTTCTGTGTCACTTACGTAACTTCACACCGTGCTTCCTGTATACCACTAGCTGACCCTGACTGCCTGTCATATAAAAGCTCACCGTCAGTAAGTGGAATAAACCATAAAGTTTTGACTATCAAGAACACTGCTGCGAGCATTTGCACAAGAATATGATAAAGCATGGAGCATTTACTGTGTTTTTCACCCATTATGCGGAGGTGTTCTGTGAAAGTTTAGCGTGATGGACTTTTGTTATCTGTTCTTCATAGTTAAATGTAAATGGCGTTTCGTAAATCATTCACTTGGCACGAGTTCAGCTCAATGGGCACAAGTCAGAACAGCAGCTTAGAACATTAATTTTGTATAGAAGCATTGCGTGCGTTTGAAGTGAATAGCTTCAGATTTCAAGACAGAAAACCAAACCTCAGACTTTTCGTTATTAGATTAGTGAATTCCATTCCGTATATAAAGCCGATCTTAAAATCTTCCTTATCGTTTCCATCGTTACTGTTTTCAGTGTACATACAGAATGACAAAAGATCGTAAGAGTTTCATCTTTGGCTCTGAACCTTTCACTGTGCGTGACTAGGATTAAATCTTAGTGAAGCAAACTAATGGACGTGTGCTGACCGCTGCTGCAAAACATCAGTATTGTCGGTCACTTCAAACACTATTGCGATGGTGTTATCGTTTCTCAACAATATTCCACTTAGCCCCCTATCCAAATGCCGAACAAGCCGATGACTCTTCCTATGTGAATTCCATTTGTTCGGCTTAGAGTTTACCAGTCCTCTGTCCAGAAACGGATTTGGTCAGCATGAATTGCACTTAGGTATCTATGTCTTTTGAGATGTCTATCCCGACTAAACATAACGAAGCTAAAGTCACTACAGGAAGGACATTGTCTACACTGGGATACTTAAAAAGTTAGCAGACACGTAGTCGAAGTGATGGTGGACGAGGAATACGAACTAACTGGGCAAACAAGGAGAACTTGTGCTGTTAAGTTATTCCTTTAAAATTATGATTCAGCAAAATATTGGTTGGACTGGGCCCGTTTGACCTTTGTTCACTCAGTGCTCCGTGTCAGCTATGTGGTACTTCGATTATACTAGATTTCTGAAGTAACAGGAACGAGTAACTGGCGGAAAATAACCGACTTTCTCAATGTTACGAATGATACATACATTCAGTTTTACTGCTGTCTCGGGCCGAACATAATATTGGAGGAGAGAAAATGTGAACGCAACATACAGTGAAGCAACGTTCGGAAATATGAAAAGTTTACGAGCAAGATAGATGAAAAATTCCAAGGCTCGAGCACAGTGTTTTTCGATCACTCACTTTAAGAGCGAAGCAAAGAGATCATCACGAAACCCTCGAAAGAGGCACTCATAGAAACAGACAGGAATGGTAGTTGGGGAAGACGAACAAGCGCTATCCACTGCAAATAGCATTACTCTTGTTCAATCACAATAATTTGATCATAGAGAAATGAAGGCCACCAACAGATATGAGCACTTGCAGAATAATAGACTATGACGGTATTACGAGATTATTACGATCCATCCAAAATATGTGCTACTTAGAATACACTTACTTACAGGCACAACAGAAACGCTGGTATGTTGTCGAGATATCATTGTTTTGCTCAAGTGTCATCGACATAATCGTTGCATGTGTTTGTTCTACTGGGGTAACCTGCTTCGTGAAATTCGTCGAAGGTTTCTGAGAATGCAACCTTCCTTCAGGCTTCAGTTTTTGTTGATATACGTTACAGAAACCAACTGCTAGACCAGCAGCTTCATCGTACTGATTGTCTACGAAATAAACGAGCTATTTTTACCCTGATTCTTTCAGAAACCCACCGTGTGAACTACTGTGAACGTTTTGAAGGCGATGCCATTGGGTTCCAACATCACGTGCGCCAAACAGTGCATTCCGTCTTATGACGGTTGTTTACGACAGTTGCTACATGTAGCCAGGCAGTACAGATCGGCTTTTACGGATTACAATAAGGTGAACTCAAAATTCAGTTCGTTTACATAGGACACTTTGCTCCGGAAGCCTCATCCACGCCATCAAGAAAAATTCAGTATATGGCAGATCGATCACTATACAGTCGATGCCAAATTCAGTCTCTGGATGGTTCGGTACTTATTGATCAGGCACTTCTGTCTTCTACAGGTTATCATTTTGTATGTGAAGGCAGATTTCTTCAGGCAGAATTCACAATATTCCTACCGCTAGAATCTGTGGAATTCCATCGAGTGAACTTTTGAAGACCCAGTTATGTTTGGTGTTTTCAGTTTTACTTTATCCGGTTAGCTTCACTAGTCTTAGAGGTGTGACCAAGAAATAACCGTTCACAATCTTAGTGGATGTTGAACAATAATTAAGCGTTAATCTGTTGGGAAGTATCATTCAGGTGTAAGAAAATATTGCTATCTCCGAATGTTAGGTGTTTCGTTTTCGTTAATTATATGATACTTTTAAAACGGATGATCTTGAAGTTGATAAGTCACAGGTTCGAATCCGCGAGCTGCTTCTCTATTTACATCATTTGTTTAAAGGAGTGTAGAAACCTGGAGGAAGACTACGGATTTTTGCACGTGGCTTCAAAAGGAACGACTAAGTTTTGTAATTTCGTGTAAGTACTTTTTGTATATATGTTAACACAGACTATATAGTGTGGAATGAATTACCTATGCTGGGTCTCCATTCAGAACCCTCCTTGACAGATTTGGGTAACAGATGGGAAGATAATGTATTTCGTGGGGACGTCAGAAGAAGCTGTCAACTGATAACAAGACCGGTAGTTATTGGTTAATACCCTCACCAATCCGCCTGTTCAGCCAAGTCAGTGACACCGTTTTAGGGTTGAAAAGAATGAACACATACATCAGCTTGATTGTGGTAGGTAGTCACAGGAGTTATCACGAATAAATGATAGAAATTCCCAATTCCACATTCACCCGTTGAAACACAAGACAATGTGGGTCGGAAACCAAACAGGTGCACAGAAAGACACACAGATGTTTATCGTAAAATCCCGCCCGGTTAACTGACTCGTTGTGGTCACTTTCTGTGGTTGTGCTGATTCGGTGACCATGCCATTCTGTAACAGATTCGGAATGAAAATGTTTCATAGGAATATTGTAGGTTATTATAAACTAACAGGCAGTTGGGTAGACAAATTGAGCTTGGTTCACAATATGGCATCAATTTATGCGTCATTTTAGATAAATTGGATGATTCGGTGATTGTTAGCTGTTGCGCAACCAGTAAACGACAAACAGACTTAGTGTCATCACGTGTCGACTGCAATTCGCTGAGAATATTGCATTATCATGTCACATAGTACAGGTTACTGTGCGGTGTAAGTTATAACGCAAAGAGGCTGACTATGTTTGGTAGCTGGAAAAATACTCTTCCACGACGATTTTGTGTAACGTCACAGGTACAGTCAAAGGATCTGTGGGAGATAATGTAGGTTACCGGATTATCACGTCATATCTGTGTATGGTTGAACTAAATGCTAAACTGTAAGACACTTAGGGTATCAGCAAAGTTATCTGTAACCGTTTGGACAAAGTCAAATTAGACACAATCTTGGGTCACTAACAGGGCCACTTCCTCCAACACCCACCTCATCATAAGTGTCATTTCTGAGTTACGGATTTATATTCTGTTAAAAGTTGTTCACATCCAGCACAGCTCCACCCAGTTATAATCAATTCTGTCAAGACACAAGTCAGACAATACATGTCATGGAGTATAGTAAAACATACTTCACATCTATTTGTGTCTGATTTTCAGTTAAGGTGAATCCAAAGAGTTGGCCCTCCTTACAGCCTTTAAAAATGTCAGTCCCGTAGACAGTACAACTGTCCTTTCCCTGTGGGTTCTGCTGATAAGTGAGGGCGTTAGAAGAACAACTCCAGATCCGATTGTATAGCGTAGTTCTCGTCCTGTTTTAGTCCGACGCCTTCTTAATCATCCTGTCTTATCACTACAAATTTAACTAACAGAATCTCGCATCCACTTTACATAGGGCAAGTAAGTTAGCCGTTATAAAAGTGTGTCTGTTCGTCTCACGATGATATTATAGCTGACATAGCTAAAGAGAGACAAATTATATTTCTCGAGGTAAAGATGCAACTGTACAAGTGGGCCTCCACAGTTTGTTTAAGCCTGTTTCGAGGTAAAACTTCACACAGCCAGACTATAGCTACTTGTCAGTAACAATAACATAAACCCCATAAAGGCACTTTATAAAGTGCAGTGATGCTCAGATATGAGGGATGCGTCGTGTAAACTGTGAAAACGAAGCTCCACTTCATATTGCTATTATGTTTACCGTGATATAGGGTTGAGATTATTCCCTGAAGGAAGAAATTTACTGACCTTTAGAGGGTAGCATTCTTGGCTGGTCTCGTGAATGGGAACACCGGATGATCATTATATACAGCAACATTTATTTTAAAATGTCTCGTCGTCGGGTGAACTGCAACACTGTACCTCATCACCTAACTGAGAAACATGACGAAATGATCAAAACTGTCAGTCATCTTCGTTCTTTACAGATTCCTGTTCATACGAAGTCAATTATGCTAACAGCTGTCTTCGTTAATTTCCATCAGGCTCATACAACTCAATAGAGAGTTATAAGGACAAAAAGATGGAGTAGCAAGGGGGCGGGGTCACCTGTGGGTCAGCTACTTGCAAATATATTTATGGCCAAACTAAAGACTAGTTTCTGCAGCCAACTGAAACCCGAGCAAGTGTGAACCAATTGACACCGAGGTACGCATGTCTCATAATAGACGCCTATGACACCAACACTCATACCCTCATCCACGAGATTGCAACCCTTACCTCTTTTGTGATTTTCAGTGATCTCTTTGATTTGTTACAATTCTTGTATTTAACTCGTACTTACTCCCTGCAATTGTGAAAGCCTGATGAGATTGACTGAAAATAGCTGTTTGCAAAATTAAATTCTCATAAATCATCTTTGTGCCAAACAAAATCAGATTACTAACTAGAACAAACTTATTGCCAGACAAAATGATCAACACCAAGCCCAACCAGTTTGACCAACACTAACTGGATAGGGATATACGTATGCTGGTGTCACTGCATCTCAGTAAATCAATCATCGTTGAGCATAGATGAGTATGGTCAACTGGAGGAGGACACTTTTATGGCCGACTACCGTTTACTGTTTCCTTATCCTCTTAAAAGTAACATCACGATATTTCTGGATGCACATGCGTAAAACTTAAATTGGTAACATCCACACCCCTCACGCCAGATTGTCTTCTTGAAAAATGCGCTTTGGTGACATCGGGAAATATACAATATCCCATACGTTCTAAAGAATGACGTTAGGGGCAAAGATTGCCGACCAACAACATCAGTGGTAGAGTAGAAAGCCCGGGAATGTGGTTAGTGAAATAGATAGTTTGCTGTTAGTAGTTCGGACTAGTCGCACATAGACATGATGTTATATAAGAGTTGGACGATAAATATGCGCGCGTTTCCTATATGTACACATCCTTGAGTAAAAAATGACCGATTGGTTTGTAACACATAAATTGCACAATTCTGAATGACGTTCGATGAGGGTTGCTCGATAATAGCGTAGGCTGTTCGTGTATGGTTTATTTTGAACAGAAAGTCACACTATTTCTGTCCAGGAAAGATCAAGCAGTGAGAACGAAAAGATAAGGGTAAAAATTCCTACTAAGCTTTCTTTTTACTGTAGTGAACAGTATGAATAACATCACTAAGCAATTGACATATCATTTCACATGATTACTGATGAGTAGTAGGGGATTTTCGTTTTCATATAACATCGCCCACCATTGATCGTACCAGCCGCATTCTCATAGACTGTCTAGCACCAGAATCAAGTTTCGCTCTCATTAGAGCTCGTCAGTAGTGCATATCCTTGAAAAGACCGGAAACAGAACTCTGGCCACACTTTCATGAGGCAACTGTATTGACCACTGCACATTAGGCACAACTGAATTATCATCTGTGAACGCTCAACCGTTTTCGTTTGTGAGCTATGATCAGGTCGCCCGATCGTCTTGAGAGCAGACACAGCAACTGTCTTGTTAATTCCAGTCGATGACCTCTGACCTAGGATTTCTGTGCAAGTTGAAATGACGGAAGTCATTAAATTATTGAACGAAATTTTTGATTACTGATTAGTACATCAAGACAGCAAGAAGACATACATTGCGAGATGCAAGCATTTCGTTTATTCTCATCAGTCGGTTACATAAAACATTCGGTTATATAGGTTAAGCGCATAGCGTCAAAACAATGAAATGAACGAACTTCACTTGGTTTCAATCAGGCTTCACTGCCACGGCAACGAAATTGATTGCGTCACTACCTTTTGATTTGTAGTAGGAAAGTTTGGTTTTCATGTATGTTGAACATCACCTACAATTGATCACACCTATGTCTGCTCTCGAGACGATCGGGGCAACCTGATCAGTACTTACAATCGGAAATGGTTGGGTGGTCACTTATGATAATTCGGTTATGCTCATTGTGAGGTCACTGGCACAATTGTTACCATCGCTGCCTTTCACATGAGTGGCTGCTATCGATAACTCCATAGTCGTCAAATGAAAGTCTTGTACGTCGTATATTAAGAGCGAAAGGAGGGAGGAAAACTAGACTATTTAAATCAGAGGTTCTGTAGGGCACCGGGTGTGTGTGTGGCAAACAGTGAACGCCAAATCATTTGAACGAAAAGATGTTCTTTCATAGTGAAAGTGTTGTCAGAACAGTTATAGCAATCAACGTCAAATTCCCCGTATGAATGTATCGTTGATTTTGAGGGAACTCAAAATAGTTAGTTGAAAAGATCAAGGGCTACATAAATGAACAATCCCAGTCAGAGAATAGCCTTTCATAAAGGAGTAAACGTGAGTCTGCGAAAAGGTTGACCACCGGAGTGCGAAAGATTGAGACATCTTATAGTATGAAGGACCGATTAAATGACAGCGTTCCGAAAGTTAATGCCGTTTTTCCCATTCCTGTCGGTTCAGGCAACTTGGCTTCGAAAGTCATCCGTGTTGCTGATTTCCGGTTCCACAGCTTCGTCGTCACGAACCACGATCAAGCCTGGTTTACTGAATGAACCCGCCGGAGGTGGCACCTCCTCTAACGCTGTATAACCAAGATTACGTTGTCGTTCTGTTAGGTCTTTGACCATGCTTTTGTGTCACGCACAACGTATGATATATGATACAGTGAGACTGGAAGAGATGAGCGAGTCATTCAGGTTGACAGCGGTTGCCATGACGAATAAATGGATTGTTGTTTTAGACACTTTGAAATTGATGGGTCATAGTGCGCATCGGAACTGATTGGCGCGGCTGAATATTCTGAAACATTGTGCGTTTGGCAGCCCGCGATTGGGAAGATGAGCACTTCCTGAAAACCACGGTCATCCAAGGTATGAAGAGGCTTGTCTATCCATGCTTGTCTATTCCATGCTCATCATCTTCACATCGTAAACGTATGGCGGGACTATAATATCCCTCATGGTCGAGCCAAATAAGTTGTCTTCAAACATATTCTCCGGGATTAAATGCTGATTGAACAACAGTCTCTCCATAAATGGCTAGAGCGGAATGGGAATTGTGTTAGACAAACTCGGAGTTTTCAGACTGCCCAGGCGAGCTGGGTGCATGTGTAACTGGTTGGCGTGTGTTTTGGAAGGCGGAGCCACTGCTGGACAAATTGACGGAACACACGATCCATAACGTTGAGCATACTGCAGCATACTCTCTTCAGAGCTAGTGAGTGGTTCGTCTTGGGAGTCATATACTGACCTCGTCCCAGGGATGTGGTTAATTAATCCAGAATCGTGTAAATTTACAGTGGGCTACTGGTGAAGTGTGGTGGAAATCTACTCGATTCACCGCTTATCCAAACCCCGACACAACAGATGATCTGACGAACGTCCAATCCAAATATCGCGTTAAAGATACAAAATCAAGATTGGATGAACGGTCTCAGTGTTGTGCCTTCCGTTATTCCCAACTTGCTTGTTCCGTATTGCACCAATTAACATGCAGTTTGTGACTTTGCATGTACTTATGCGATCAGCCAGTGACAAACGGTGATTTCTTTAATACTGTTCTACATCCATAAATTCGGCGTCTCAACTCATGAATAACAACTGCTTACTGCTACCAGTACCAGGTCTTCTTATTACTTGCGTGTGAGATTTCAATTCAATTAAAGTACGATTTCTAGGGCTATTCCAAGTCCCTAATTCCGTGTATCACATGAAGGTCTTGCCTTTCCGAGTAGACGAAACCCCTAGCAAGTCACCGCATTGGAGACGCTCAATGAGTGGATATTGTCCCAACCGAATTGACTAGACTCATCAACATTAGCTGTTGGGTTGCGTTTATGGTTACCACGGATGACCAAGAGTTTGGTTTCTCCAGTCTTGACCTTCAGCCCGAATGGCTCCAGAGTACTGGCTGTGTCTATAAACTTCTTCGTGAGATGCATCGGCTGCTGATATTTCTACCATAGGTTGTTCCGTCATCTTGATAAGCTCTTGCCGTTCGCCATTTTAACAGTTTTTAGTATTTTGTTTGTGCGACGTACATTCTACATCCAGCTCATCACAGCTCCACTGAACTCAATATGCCGGTCGGCAACTATTTAAACACTCACATTTAATTAGTAGAGAGTTGGGTTGGTGTATGAATCTAACATCACTCACAGTTGACCGCAACTGTCACATTTAGGTAGACTTTGCAGTACGGACCCCACGAATGGAAGCATTAGACTCGAGTTTCGCTGTTGTAAGGATTCGTCAGATTTTGAATCTGCCACAACCGGAAGTTGATCGCTCCTTAGGCTTTCATGAGACAACATTGTTCACCATTGCGCTATTGACCTCAAGTCAAGCCTGACAGAATTATCATATCTGAAGTCCCAACCACTTTAACTTGCGAGTAGTGATCCTGTTGCTGAGGTCCTGGAAGGGAAACACGACAGCCATCCTGTCAACTGCAATCTATTGACCTACGATTATCTTTTCTTTTCGAGAGGAAACCACAAAAAATACTTAACTTATCGAATGGTTGTGTGATTACCGGTATGTAATATAATTAAACCGATATGTCACACTTCCACTTGTGGCCGTTAGAATGTTGACACCATTATTCTGAGGATATAAGGTTGTGGTATGCCCATCTGCTTTCAACCTATCCCTAGGTAAACTGGAAAAAGTCAGTGGGTTCCTTTTAGTCTCATCGTCAAGCTTTCGGGTTCGAAAGACTGAATAAAAGAAACCACGTGGTGACTCTTCTAAAATTGCATAAAGAAATGCCAAAAGCAACAAGGAACAGTGCGAAATATTGAATATTTTCTCTCTCGGCGTTAAGTGAAGAGTGTTTTGTTGATGTGTTCATAACAAAAACAACAGCACCACTCTATTCACCTTGAGCAAGGAGTTATTCAGCTAGTTAATGTGTGTAGATGTCTGGCAAGTCTGAGGAAGGGAAATATAATCCCTATAGAAACTATCTGTCGACTGTTCAATTCATAATCACTACGCAACACAATGACCGCTTCTGTCCAACAGTCTAAACGAAAATGGTTTGAATTACACATTCAAGATGTTCTGTTTACCGTTTTTTTTGTAAAATGATTCAATGAGTGCTTTCTTCTCGTCAGTTCAAAAACTAAAACGAGTTTGGAATATTCATTTTAGTCGAGTTTAAACCTTCCTAACAGACAAACGACTTTAGTCGATGTCAAAACTAACCAGACCTTACTTTCCAATCAGTGTTTTCATTACAGTTTTCACTATTATAATCCCAACAGGTGAGGTCATTTGGTTCACCAGACGACTGAGCGTATGCTGGTGTGTGCACGAGTGATTTCTGTCAGACGAACTCGGGCAACTAATGTGGTTCAGCTGCCAGCATTAGTCTGTTCACTGTCTGTCTTTATGAAGGATGTCTAACATGTAACCTACCTCTATTTACCGACACTGCTATCTTTAAACCCACCCTCAACCAGTGAGCTCTAATGAACGTCTGACATTACAGCTGCGTCAACATAACGGATGCAAAGTCGTCGGGTTTTGGGACACACATGTGAGTTGCCAAAACAATCAATTCAATAGATACGACAAAATTGAAAATTGTTGTGGATTGTTTACTGATGCATACAGAATCCACGTGAGCTGAGTACGGTTTAGTGAACCAAATGTTGTAATACTCAATGAGAAGGATTTCAGTCGTCACTGTTCACTACTGAAGATTCAGAAATACTCACAAACAATTAAAATGATATGTTGTGGTGATCTGCAACAGTCAGTAACTTAATGAGGGCTTGCAATTATGAAGTATGAAGTTGTTTGACAGTCTCCGTGTCTATCAGTGTCGAGAAAAAAATGCGTCACATGGTCTGTGAGATGTGGTATTCCTTAAGAGACAAATTGCCAAATTCGGAGATCCGCCATCTCCGCAGATCTGCGCATGCTGCAACTTTAGGGAGTTTGTTGAGAGAAAGTGGTAATTTTATGAGCAGTTCATTTTAAAAAACTAATTAATGGCATATCCCGACCTATTAGTATGTGGTACCATACTCACATATACGTCCTGAAGTGTCCACAGACGCTAATTCTCTATCTTTGATACGAGCACAGAATGTCGGAGTCTGTGATTTATGAGCCTTCCATCATTAATTTTACTAATTAACCATTAACGTTTTGGTTAAGAATTCAAGTGAGTGGCCGTTTCTCCACGCATTAATCTAATTATAATTAAGCAATCACGTTACACTTAAATAACTTTCGAATTTATTTTTGCATCCAAAACATTGGCCATTTATTGACAATCTTGAAGAAAACTTCACGGTGTAGTTCAGATGGGGGGGGGAATGGATTTCGGGAGACTAGAATTCGTTAGGTTGCATTGTTCAACGATCTATTGAAGATTATTTACAATGTTTCGAAGGAGCTCCACGAAATGCTGTGAGGCAACCTCCTTTAAATTAAACTGTTGTGGAGTATCACGTAACTGCTGCGACCTGTGATTAAATCGTGAGCGTTGGTTATTCCACCGTCTAGAGATTACGATTTGCTGGTTATGTTTGGATTTGTGACTGTCAGCTGTGTTTGTGAATGACGTATGCATATGAACCCCATGCATAATTATAAGCAATGAAATCTTCCGATTGAGTAATTGGCCAACTGAACGAGACTAATTGGAAAATGCACTCATTTTGAGAAAAAGGAGCCATTCGTTCTGTAATTTATTGCGTTGATGCCTCTTTGTATATCGTGTAAAAAAGCGCCGCGATGTGAATTTTAGAGACAAGAGCTTCCGAAATCGCTTGTATTGACGGATTGTAGTGACCAAGTTCAGTTTGTTACGGCCCGTTCATCAATCTTTACTATACACTAGATTGCCACTGTGCTCCTCGATGAATTTGTACCTTGCCGATGGTAAACATATTTATTCAACAAACAAACACTGAGAGTGCACTGATCTTCCAGTTCATTTAGTTGATGAGTCCTTACCTGGCTAAGTTCGAACAGAGTACGTAAGGGCTGGTGTGCTTCCATCTGGCCACAATATCAGCTTGAATAAATTTTATGTCGGCACCTCTATAAACCATTTACTAGGTGTATCGAAAATCTCTATAGGTGATATGTTATGGAGAACTGTGAGTCTTGACGAGGCTCATTTGTATCGGAAGATGCTGGCAATTATCAGAAAGGTTGGGCGTCAGATTGTTATGCGTATGGTCCGGATTGTAGGTGGATCATATATGGGATTACATTCGGACTTTAGGACAGTTAAGACGGTAAATGCAAGTTATTGTATGTATCGCCGATACACGGGCATAAGTCAGTATGCACAACTGTGTAAATCGCTTTCAACAGGTTTGTGACTACTAAACAAAAACAAACCGGATTAAAGCTGAGAAAATGGTGATCAAGGGACTTTCGTTTAGAGATATTGCGAAAGATCAAATTGACGGTAGCAACTACTGATAGGCTAGACGTACCTTTCCGAAGGTAATTTTTGCCCGACTAGGTTACATCTTGGTTGACGTCGATACCGAACCTGAAATGTTGTTTATTAGTTTGCGATCAGTCAACTTTCGCGTAGTCGTTAACGTGCAACTGTTGTACGGTTGAATATTTTTGCTCATACAACCAAATGTCTTACAAGGACGAGCAAGAAACACTATTCGATCAGGACCGGGACTGTTTACTGGAAGTGAATGAAAATGCCACATATTCAGCCGACACCGATCATCACGTAGATGTCGGAGGTTTCCAATTTGTTTACAGAACCACCAGCTGTCAAATTAAGAGAGCTCGTTGGCAAATTTTGACGAGTAATGGAAAGTCTGCTGTCACACTTCGCAGTTGTAACCTGTATTCACTTAAGTAATTTGTTCAGCAACTGTAACATCCGTGGTAACGGATCATTCATAACTAGTCGTCCTAAACCACCTAACCTACCACCTTATCAATTTTTGGCCCACGTCCAAGTAGTCTAGTGGAGTCTGGTGTTCCCCTGGGATGTTACCAGTTGACAGCAAAGGTAAATTTTGCGATTCTCTGCCCACATCTTTCGGGTAAAACATCTACAATTGTGACTTGTTGAGAACAATTGTTCAGAAAAGACGTGTTCATCATATAAATGCTTTGCATCAGTGGGACTATCCGGAGACTTGTAATTCAGTTGATACATGTCGGTTCGAATCACAAGAGATTTGTTTCATTATCACTCCTGAAAAGCAAACCATCAGTTGCACGTACACGTTATGACGGCTCACACACACGTTCCATGTTGTACGTTTGTTAGTTATATGTAAATTCCAACTGAGTTCATTCGATGGATTTTTTAATAGGTTACTAATTTTAGAAGTGTTTAGAGTTTGGGCAAAGCTAACTGGAAAGGCTGTACTCAGCATTTAGATTCCTCAGTTGACTGAGTTAATACTGAATCCAGGTTAATAATTTTTATGTAGACTAAGTGTTTAGGGTTCTCCTGGAAACATTAGTAAATGCTGAACACGAGTTTAATGGAAACGGAGAGGCTTGCGTTTGAATGTTTTCTACAGTTGATTACAAATTTGTGGTGTAATATACACCAAATAGGAGCTTGATTTATAAAGTTTTAAGTGGTGAGATTCACGTTCACTGCAGAAATCTGGTGTTTCTGAATACAGCTGTTCTCAGTGAAACTAGGTAATTATGCTAAACGAGAGGTTCATGATATTCTCTCCGCTCACTTTCATTTGTAAGTAGAATGTACTGAAAAGCTTACATCATCTTGTGTATTTATGAATATATGACAAATATTCTGTTGTTAACACTTTCTACCAAGGTGCATGGAATGTTCAATACCACATAATTGTTGCCATATATTGTGTACACAATACACGGCTAGTGGCATAAATAATTCGGATGCAAGGGGACGATACTCATGGATCGTATATAAAAAACCTAACATTTATGTTCACTTAAGGACACCACCGAGGCCAATGACGGAGAAGACCGGCTTCTTTTTAATTAGGTTAATTGCCAATATGATATCGCCTGAAGTTTATCACCAAGTACATCGACTTTATGGTGGAACAGCACTGAAAGCGAATTGATGAAGCCCATCAATGAATTTTTTGAAAGTCTTAAGGTACATCAGCGGCTTTCACTTAAACAGTTCACAAAATTAAAAAGCAAACGAGTAAACATTTATTTATGCTTACATTTTAGGTTGTAGGTCAGTATTTTTGAAAATATGTTGCTAACATCAAGTCGAACATCACCGACGTCTGATCGCAGCCTTCGCGTCCAGGTAGATTTTCCAGCCAGTCTCTTTCGAAAAGACGCAGTAGAATCGAGTTTCGCTTCTGTTATAGTTCGTCTGCATTGCATACTCTTGTCGTGTGTAAGAGTAGAAATCTAACCAAGTTTTCACGAGTTCAGCACGTTGACGGTTGCATCATTGGCCTCGATTTAAACACTACCGGTCTGAACACCTACTCACCTTCGATTGTGATCAGTTTGGCCCACCGTTTCGATGGAAAACGGTACATGAATGTGAAGGCTGTGTTCAAATATGAGTGATTTTC
This sequence comes from Paragonimus westermani, assembly GCA_008508345.1. Lineage (NCBI taxonomy): Eukaryota > Metazoa > Platyhelminthes > Trematoda > Plagiorchiida > Troglotrematidae > Paragonimus > Paragonimus westermani. The sequence continues at coordinate 48,930 of QNGE01001427.1, read as the reverse complement.
AACTCGTAAGTAACCAACATTTCGACTACTCACCGGTGTTGATACTGATGAAGAATGGACAGTGTTTCCGCTTGTTTCGGCCCATCCATTTACGTTTTCAGGCGTCAACCATTTTTAGGTGTCATCAACACAAAGAACAATAATTATTTAACAGTTCTCTTAAGTGTACAAACAACTAGATTAACAGAATCAGACTGCACATTAACACAAATGGGTCTGAACCGTATATTTTGTCGCATACTTGGTTGCCAAATATCCGGCTACCACATTTGTCCACACCACTAGTTTACTGGTGTTAACCGCTTCGAATATCAAGCTACACTTTGCGCTGAATGGTGAAACAAATTTAGCATAGCAGGAAAAGTTTGGCTTGAAAAAACATGTTTCACGTTATGTATTGCATCAAGGTATTTAACCAGACCTTTGGGTGATTTGCAATTATATATCGCTCTGCTGACCGAAAAGCAAGACTTCCAAACTGACTTTGCACACGTACGCCGAAGCTTCCAAAACAACAGGTGAAGTCTCTCGCAAATCAAAATCTGCAGTCAAGTTTTATAAATGCGTATCATGCAATAATTGAATCTCACACAACCTGGTAGTAATATACGAGCGTGGCCGAAGGTCCAACTAGTTTGTGGTCCACTGGAGGATACCGTGAACAATCCAAACCTCTCATTATTTATCCAGAGTGTAAACTGAAGACTGGTTTTATCACAAACATATGCGCTGTACACCTTGTGGGTAAGAGACAAGACTGGATGCACGAACAACACCTGACGCGGTTGTCATCTGACTGATGGCAAATAAAGTTGTCTGCTCCTGGATAGCAGTACACAAATGGAGTATGAGCTACGAGGTCGTGTCCAGGGAAGGCAAACAATATCCTCCCAGAAACACAGGTATTTTGCGTCAATTAGAAATTTCCTCATACGTTTCGGTTATACTTTGAATCAGTTCGATCTACTTATTAAATACCGGGAGTGCTTTCACTGAAAGCTTTCATTCGTCTAGTTTACGGATGATCTAGTTTACAATGGCCTACTCCTGCAACGGGGCAATTATTTATCATAAAGTTGGACCAAAAACTCCGCTGTTTTTCTAGACTCATTTACCATGTGGTTCATTAACGTCACCAGATGTCTCGGAGATCCGGACTGCACGTAAATCCTTCTAAAACGGGAATTCAATGGAAACAGTGTTTCTTCGTTTAATGGGAAGTGGTTACTTGTGAAGTATTTCGTTAAAACATGAAAGTTCCACTTATGCTGCAAGAATTGCCAGGACTAGTTTTTCCGCAGTATTAACAGTGATTGCAACTCCTGAATTTTTATCAAGTATTGAAGCGTGCATCAAACCATCAATTCAAGGTACACCCGAAACCAACGACGAGCTTTGCCCACCGGCTGTGGTCATAAAGCATACTTCTTCACGGTACGGACTGTCATGAGTTGACACCATCACAAAAGTTAGTTTTCAATGAAATCTGAATTCTGGTGAGTTTCACGTGATTTTGGCCGTTTGTATTATCACACACAGCCTCGCTGGACAGTCGCTTGGGTGGTTATAGTATCTGGTCAAACGGACTTTCAACCTCATGCCGGACGGACTGTGATCTAACAATTAAGCCACCCTGCTTATTGTGTTGTTCCTTCTATGTGATCTTAAACTGATCGGCACATACATGAGAAACGCTCACACTAGCAGAACCTTAGACGAGACGTTGTTTTGGTGTGTTTTATTGCCAACCTCGATATGACTGTGCTCATCGTCTTTGTTTTACTAAGCTGCTCACACTCTCTCTGGTTATAAGCAGCCCAGCACACTTTGGTGATCGATTTGTATAGATCTAGGAAACCTGATGCAAAATTGTCCTTTTTCCAAGGCTTTTGAACTTATGTGAGCGAATGTCAGTGAGCTTAGTCCAGAATTCATAAGCTAGATATGCAAGCTGGTAGTACTGTTTGCATAATTTGATCGCTTAATATGCACACCAAAGTTATAGTGCGTCAAAAATTCTTGAAACAAGATAAACTGAGCTTGCGAGCATACTGGCCTGTCACTGGCCGAAGTCCCGCTGGGCGGAAGTCAAGTTCTCGTATATATGAGCCCGCTTTTTGCCATGCAAAATGAACCGCCTCAAGTCTCGTTAGAAGTAACGGGCTGTGTCAGATCGTTAACATTCGGACAACGTCTGCGACATGCATCACATGACGGATTTACACCAAGCTTCGGGCGACGAGAGACATGGACTTCAGTTACCCAACTGCCCAGTGAACAGAACAATTTAAGCAAGCTCGCGTATAAGATTTGCAAACCCATTACTCTACTCATAATGGATGACCTTGACAGGAAACCACTCTTTTATTGGTTGATTTAGCCACAAGTAGACAAGGGAGCTACAAACTAGTTTGTAACTCCACACAACTATGTAGTGGAGAGGAGTGTTTTTTGGCTATTGCGACGGAGTGCAGTACGACGTTTATTTTTATATCTTGAGTGAACACTATATGAGTTGAACATTATTCACAATTGTGAATAGCTGTTGGGGCCCTACCGTACTTCTAATCAGATACTTCGAAAAAACACTGTACTGAAATTTCTCTCGCCATTATTGTATAGCCCCATTACCATCGGGATTCAACACCTGCCTCATTTACATGGTGCACCTATTGTAAGTGATGTGGTGGTTAAGTAATAAATTACAGATGATTTGAATAAATTTTTGATAAAAATGTTATACGTTTGAATGCACTTCCTGTTTTGTATCAGGAGCATTTCGACAAAAAAGAGTACACTTAATTATAACCCAACTTAAGTGTGCAATTCTCTTTATCTTTTGACACAAATTTTGGTGGAAGAAGGCAAATGTCTGTTTGTGGTTTCGGTCACACAGCTTTGTAAACAAGACGGGTTGTGGTGGTAAACAAGAATGTTACCTTCAACAAGTGTTCTGTCTGTGTTTGTTCGGTTGCACATTCGAAGTTTCGACCTTGTTTACTCAGATGGGCGAATGACTGGCGGCAGAAATAGATTCTCATTCCTGGGACAGACTGAGCAAACGGCGAGTGATAAAGTTCACTTGATCAGACAAAACAGCCAGAATTAGCAGCATATTCAGGTCGTACAAGTTGATGATTAATTCAAAAACACGGATGCATGCTCAGTGATTTGTTGAAACTGACTGACTAGTTCTCGAATGTAAATTAAAAAATTATTTAGAAATGTGATTTGTTTATGAAAATTTTTAGAAGCGTTTAGGTTGGATAAGGAATTAGGGCGTGTGTCGGAAACTGATGTCGACAGTGAATGACCTAAGGTTGAGTGCTATTTGCTGAGTCACTAGAGCGGTTTTAAGGTATTTCGGTCACTTTTTATGCGGGTTACATTATGCTTTAAATACTGGTATTACTACTTCACTTGAGATCATTGGACGAAATGTATAACAAACGATTTTATTCTTTTCCATAAATCACTATTAAATCTCCACGAGAATATAAGTTCAGAGGAATGAAAAGCGGTGCACAAACGAGACAGAAATGTGCATGCAGAATTCGGCAAAACCATATATATTCCAACCGATAACTGTGTGATATAATGGTGAGTTGGACTGAAAACAATTTACCATTATCACCGAGGAGTGACCAGCCTATAGATGCTCAGATATTTTGTAACGTCAAAAATGATCCAGTGAAATTCTGCTAAACATCGTTGTCTTGTTCTGATTTCGATGAACCAGTATACTCATACTAATTTAGTAATGAATTATCTGAAACGTTTGTTCGTCGTGGGTTTTCCCCTTTGACTCAGTGGGGATTTCCGTGAGCCCATATTCTCTTTTCTGAGTGTTATTTTTCACATAGCCAGCGTAGCATGACAGCATTAATTAACGAAAAATTCACAATACCTCAATCGAAAAGTTTGCAAAATCAGATGTATGATATTGGTCAATTGTCATTGGTAGATTTTTAGGTCCGTATGATAGGATGGGACCTCAAGGTCACCGTCTGTTAGAGAACCACAGATGCAGCTGACTTTCTAAAGCTTTAAATCTACTAATTTTCAGAAGTATTTATGGTTGCGTTGTTAACATAATATTCCTCTCAGAATCGGATGTATACACGGATTCGATCGACAGAAAAAGATCACACAAAAAGCAATCGATAATTTGGTACAGTTTTTACTAAAGGCAGTTTCTTGGTTAACGATCAAGGCTGGTGCTCAGCTCACTAATAAAGTCACCAAAAGAATGTAAATACTGTGGCGTTGTTAACATAATATTCCTCTCATAATCGGATGTATACACGGATTCGATCAACAAAAAGAGATCACAGAAAAAGCAATCGATAATTTGGTACAGTTTTTACCAAAGGCAGTTTCTTGGTTAACGATCAAGGCTGGTGCTTAGCTCATTAATAAAGTTACCAAAAGAATGTAAATATGCCGTTGTTATTTCAGTGGAGGAAAGGTCTTCAGTTGCTGTTCGTAGGGTCTTGAAAGAAGTAGGTGTCAGGCTAGTTTTTCAAAAGTGGATGACTGTGTAAAATTTCGATGCATCCTAAGGATTAATTGCTCGTCGACAAAAGTAGCAGTTGTGCAACTTGAATTAAATGAAGGGACTACACTAAAGTTTATTTCGACAAGTTCATTTCAAAACTGGAAGCTGAAGTAAATGAGAATAGAAAACGCATCAGAAAATCACCCCGAAGTCTGCTGGAATACCAGGCAGTGACCGGGGATTCCGCAATCGTTGGACACCGGTTAGAAAAAGGTGATGAAGTTGACCGGGAAAATGTCGACGTAATTAAGCGGAGGGTGAGAAGTGAACAAGTTCTCTGAGTTGTGGATGCTATCGAAAGTACGGAGGCTAAATGCGCTGTAGATGAAATTGACTGGCATAAACTTTCTGGCGCATAGCGGACGAAACTGAGTCGATTGAACTGACATGTATTGATGGTTAGATAAGACGACAGTCTTAACACGTCAGAAAAAAGATTTCCCCATTTCTTTTCAAAAACAGCTGATACCTTGTCTGAATCATTTAATAGACTCTAATGATGTAATTTGACTTAAGTACCACCCAATTTGTGGCTGATTTACCTGGCCTGAAAGAGCTTCTGTGTGAGAATTGAAACGTTGCTAATAAAAAACCTACCGATTACTTGCAAGCTGTTCTAGAAATAACAAGAACCTGCAATGTATCTCTGTGTACTGTTGAAATGTGCAGACGTTCCCGGATTTGAGCTTTGCCCACTCATCGGAAAATTAACCTCAGCACTTAACCACACATAGATTTCGATAAAACATCATAAAAGGCAGGTCGAGATTGTCGACAAACAAGAAACGTGGGCCTCACAGAATTTTAAAACTTAAAAACAACAAGGGGTTTTTGGCAATAAGCACGAAAAGGAGCCGTTTTTCTCGTCGAAATGTTAGGAAAAAGAAAAATGGGTCACTGCGGTAAAATCAAAGAAACGATTTCTGCAAATGTGATGTAACAATTTTAGAAAATAAAACCACGGTTTACTACTAAAGAATCTTTATCACGCTGTTGGTTGAACAATGTGGATAATGTCTGCCTTCAAAGTTTGAAATATTTGGGCAGTCAGTTCATGCTGTAGTCAAGTAACTCAAAAATCAAGCGATATCACATCTGAGAGATAAATTTCTAGTTATATCTATGCAACCTAGTGAGTTGAAACCATACACTTTTATGTGAAAGTTTTGGTTTACAAGATCAATTTATTTTGTACTAGTCAGCATTGCCACATTCATGACTCTCTGTTTGTTAATGAAAGAGCAAGAAATGTAGAGAACAACCGATTTCATCATTCATTCAACTGGCAACCGAGTTTTTGCACAAAAACCACATTGAGTAGGTAAGATATGAAGTAGATGATTAGATATTGAAAGTTCAAGAATTCACCACTAGCTGTGAGGTGATCAGAAGGGACAATGCAACTTAGAGTGATTGTTGAAACTCTTGCAAATCAACATTATTTGGTTGCCTCGTTTTTGTATAGTACTTTTTTCACGGATCCGCCATAACTGGTAACAGAAGGTGTTGGTGTAACCAGCTCGTATTGGTTTGGTAGAAAGCAGAATTTATGATAAACATTCACAATAGCTGGTTGTGAAAACATTACGTGCATAGTGAATTACCTGTTTCCTGAGCATGTGCACAAGTTTTAAGCCTTCTCACTGTAGAATCCGGAGCATCTCATTCGGAAGAATTCAGTTGGAAAAACATTATTGGATTTGACAACTGATGTATTTTTCGTGCATGTAGGTTTTTTCAACAATTCAACTGTACAGTTGTTATCTTGAAAAGTTGTTTTTCCGTCAAAAATTTGAACAAAGAAGACAGTAGGCTGATATTGCACGATTTATGTCCGGACAAATGTCACTGCTTCTTTACGAGTGCATACTACAGACCATTTAAATATCAGTATGAGAAAGCGAACAAGATACCAGAGAAAGCCCTTTGTCAGAGTGCACAACTATTGTCACTATCAAGGTAGCGTTATCTGCACTGAAGATACTGTTCAAGAAGAGATGGCCCTGTTAGAGACTACCCTACAACCAAACGGTCACCCTAAACCGTTTATTGCGACATTGAAGCAGCCGATCGACATAGGAATTCGACCCGACACGGTGCCCAAAAAGCCGGTATTTCTTCGTCTTCCCTTCAAAGGTGATGATGTATGCCAACTTATTCACCGTCGTCTGGTTAGTTCTATCG
>QNGE01001427.1:0-41559 GCA_008508345.1 Paragonimus westermani | reverse complement strand
ATGTATGCCAACTTATTCACCGTCGTCTGGTTAGTTCTATCGTGAGAACATACAATGCAGTGGTTCCGATTATTCTGTTCAGAACATTCCGGATTCCGACACCCTGTTTGAAACAATCGGTACCTGAGTCAGCCAAATTCAACCTTACCTATGAATATCGATGTAGATGCGGAGCATCGTACAAAGGCAGGACTGAGTGCCAGTTGCAAACCAGGGTCATGGAGCACACCCCGAATTGGGTCAAGAAACAGGTCACGCAAACACATGACTTCATGGCCGGGCATAAAAACGAGGAGCCCGCATCGTGCATTGCGCGTCATATCCTAATGACGCAACACCAATTTGATCCCACAACGGCATCTACTCAACGTCACACAGGCGAATACTGCGCTATGCCGAAGCGATTGCGATCCGAAAGTTCAAACCCGTGTTGTGCGTTCAGAAGATCAAACTAGGCTGACATATACCTGAAATAGTGTCTTTTAGCCTTAGTTCACATACCCACTGAGTTAACCTCCCACATACTGAAACGATTCAAAACATTGAACAAACCAAAACGTAGTAATCGGGATTTTTATAACAAGTGAACTGCAAAATATAGTTCACGATGTACAATTGCAAGGAACGTTAGGAAAAATTATGTTGCTGGAAATCTATGAGGCCTATTCTGATTTTTCTTAAAAGCCGCACTATTTCCCTAGGTGCACCGTTAACTTCAGATGCAACAAAACTCACAATACGGGTAAATTTGCGAAAGAAAGTCGAAACTTTTGCCCAATATGTGTTGGCGTAAGCACAAGCCCTATTGCAAATACCATTCTATTTCGGAGGCCAACTGAAGCAAGAAACATATTGACAGTGTTTCTTCTAACAGGACTACGCTACATTAGGTGGAACACGCTATCAAATGCATTGTTTGTTCACTTGACTTGTGGTCTCCAGCTAATCATCCCTTGTCTCATACTTACTCGTCCGTATTAGTAATTAGCATGTTAGTTTGATGTTTTTGATGTGGAAGAATCGGATGATATTCCGTGCACCATATTTCAGGGTAATGTTGGGAAATATAGTTCTTCAGAGGCTATCACACGAAACAGAAGCAGAAACTATCTTCCAGGCGCATTGAAAAGCAACTCTAGCATATCTTATGTTTGATAGTTTGGAATACAATCGCTTCTCTTGATATAACGTGGGTATGTGAGTTGAATATGGAGACACCGCAGTGTGGCCTAATGAAGTACGTTTCAATTGGGGATGCACAACAGTTGAGCTCAAACAACACTCGCGGTATTTCCTATACACAGGTCTCATTGCGAATGTCGGTTGGTTAACAGATTTCATGCATGTGTTCTGAAATTTAAGAAAACCATGATTGTCATTTTGAACTGTGTGACGTAGAGGATGACATAGGACATAGTCATGGGCAGTAATTCCTCTTGTGTATACTCTAGCCGTTAATTTTAGAATTTTGTTAAGGACAACACACAGTTCTACCAGCTCAACCCACTCGCACAAAGAATGTATACACGGTATTGCTTTACTTGAGGAAACATGTAGTTAGTTACATATCATTTGGATTCAGGTCGACTATTCGTTTTGCAGCACCAAGCTACCACGGAAGTTGGCAGGGAAAATGTGCAATTCATTTTGTTTGTGTAGCTCACTGAGTTTGCAGCTGGATTTCTCGATAGAAATAGTTACTGAAAATGGTGTGACAAAGTCCACATTCCCATCTGAAAGGCTTTCAGCCGATCATGCACAAATGCTGGTTCACGACAAAAAGATGTCACAAGGCCTGTAAAACCCGTACTGATGATCACCTATTAGAGGAACTCGGTTACATCCAGCAAATTGTTTGACAAAATAAACATTCCGTCAGTTTTACTTGGGCGCCTTTCAAGTTACTTGACACAATACCGTCTGTTTTAACATGGCAAAAGAAACCGATGTTGGTTTCACAGCATTGTTAGGGTGACAGTGTGAAACACTGTACAACCCCGATTGACATGCCACTCCTTGACAGTGCCCATTACCAACACCCATTAGGTCAAACGTTATTTGCTGGTATACAGTAGAGTTGCACCACGTTAATCGTATAACGCGGACACCCCCTCCCACTACACACCTCAAACCTCTTGTAAATGTGGTTTCTGAGTACTTGAAGTGAGACAATGAGGTTTCTGAAAACAAAGTTGCAGTTAGACTCAGGCTACCGGGCAGATTCACTAGAGAATCGCTGAGTTTATTACTGGGTCAAGATTACGCAGAATACATTTATATCGACTATCTGGTTGCTTAACATCGGGCGGTGTTCAACCGACTGTAACAATGATAATACCCAATATAAAGAAAACACACAGGCTATTCAATTTTTCAATGTTCACTTTATAGGGTTCAAAGTATTATCACATTTCTTTCTTATCTAAAATTCTGCTTGCTTACGTTTTTCCCTTTGAGAGCTGATCAATCATGAGACTCAAAATCGCTCACTTACTGTTTCATACACTACTGTTTCTACACTGTGAATGACTGTGTGCTCCATCTTTCGTCACTGATTTTTACGTACTCTTTTGTGGTATTGATCTGTTTTTTTTTCAGACGACCAAAGATTGTCTCCTTTGACAGATGGCTATTCGTTTACTTGTTTGTCGTCTAACGTGAGCAGTTAAGGATAGTGGACGGAATAGTTTTTGATACATCTTCTGCTCGAAGATCTTTAAGTTTAGAAATGTATCAGGGAACAGTACGATTTATTTTTCGAAAGGCAACTATTACTATTTGTATGACGCGTTTAGTAAAACACCGCCTTCAGATTGAGTTTGCCGGAGTCCAGTCCACGATGGATCTCTTTGAGTGGACGTATCTGCTGCGCATTTTCTTGGAAGTGGAACTGTCTACTGGCGTTGTTTTAGCACCAACACGGCATCACTTTTTAATATACTGAACGGGTTTTGAGAAATCTATCCCAGATGAAACATCTAGCTAATAGTCATCACGTGTAAAGGGATTGGATTGGACGATAGCATCGATACGAAGTCAACCACTGATTCGCAGAAGTCTGCGGCCAATCAGTGTCGAAAACAGGAACAGACTCGTGTGTCAGCGCGGGGACCAATCAGCACGGCACGCTGCTCCAGCATCGGATTTTGTTATAACGAGCACCGGAGTAAAACAAGTTGTTTAAGTGCGTCACGCGTTGAAACAAACGAGCTACAAGCGGAGTCGAGCCGACCAATGAGAAAGCGAGAACGTCAACACCAATTGTAATTCTTCATTTGACCGATGCGTCTAGTCTATAAAATAACCAATAAAAACTCAATAAACCGAGATTTGCTTTGTGCCGCGAAAACTGACTTTTGCTTTCGTTCCGGAAGGTAGCGACTTTTCAACACACGGAGATCTGATATGAGGAAAAAGTGCAGGAAGGCGAATTGTCCTTCTCCGGTATGGCGGCGTTTTGCAGTGATAGGAAAATCGAGAAAGATTATGTAATTCTGTTTGAGATCGCACTCGGAGACCTCAGGTATTCACATCAGATTGCTACCGGATCTTCTTGATTCAGTCAAAGAATTAGTTAACATTACTCAAAAACTCAGCTGTTTGATTGGTGTGATATACGAATAAAAACGCCGACCTACATTTCTGCAACGTTTTGTATGGAAGGTCTTCCTTAGATTACGCAGAAACTCTGAAAATGGGAGATCTTTATCACAAAGCGTTAGACTTTATGGACCACCTATTCAGTGACGCAACAACTTCCTACGTTGAAGACTTCTTCCCATCAGTAATTGAAACTGGACTATTCCAACATGTCCACGATCTTACGAGGTGGCCGGTGAGATAAGCACAACCTTGCCTTGATTACATTCTTACCAGCAAGCCTGACATGACAGGCAATCTAAACATCGCAGATCCATTTTTGTCATGGTGATGACGTGATAACTGGATCCAGTTATCTGCAGTAAAACAGGCAATGTGTTCCCCAGAATATGGATCTGAGAACCTACAAGAAGGTACATTTCTCATAGTTGAAGACATGACTTGTCTGAGTTGAATTATTCGGTTCTATCACCATAATCAGCATAGATTATCACTGGCAGCTCATGGTTGACGAAATTTGTGGTGCCGTTAACAACTGTGTTCCAGTAAAGTACTCCCGGTTCCCTTGAAAGCGAATGGAATGGAACCAAACATCTGATTACACTGTAGCTTTCTGTCTGAAATACTTACCGATTGGAAAAAATGAAGTTGTGTCTGTTATGTGGCGGTCATCTGTGTATTAAATCACAGGTGCAAATATCAGTCACAAACACCACAGTATAAGCTGATCTTCATCACGCTTCTTTGTCTAGAAGACCACAGTACTAAAATTATATTCTATAAATAGAGATATGCTAGTATTTGTGTCAATCCGGTTGTGGATTTGAAATGATTACCTACCTCGGGATACGCCATCTATCATTTCGCCTGCAAACGAAATAAAGAAGGACCCGGCCAAACTGACAGAATGATGCGACAGAGAAATGCAGACTATATTCCTGCTTGATTCGTACGAACAACATGACTTAATAAGGGACGTGTAGTTCAACACCCTACTTAGTGTGTTAATTACGCAAACCAGAGATATTGACATTCTCCAAAAAGTGGTTAAACACGTAGCGTATACCGGCTTTGTTTGCAGAACATACTGACGTGGTCTATCACTGTACAGTGGAATGAAATCTGCCTAACCCGATTTGTCACGTCCTGTTGCTATATGCGATTGCCCACTGTTTCCTAGCGGTTCTCTATAAGTCAATGAGTAATGTTTCTGTAAAATGATTCGGTTTTGCTTAGCGTAAAATCAGTGGTTTGACGATCAACACAACCACCTTATATGTACATGGACCTGTCGGATAAGGATATGCAATGCTAATGGGCCTTACCAACAGAAAACTCAGGTTTGACTCACACATCCCAGTAAGGCTGGCCGCAAAATCCACCTCACTGATAAGGTGAAAAGCTTTGCTGGTTTTTGGATGAGGTGTAATACTCGTCATGCATTGTTCACATACGTGTTTTATTGTCAAAACGTAGTCTTTGACAGTTTTATCGGAGAACTAACGTTTGCATTGGCCACAACCGTCTTTTGGGCCACGACTGCCATCTATAGACAATTCACATTATTGACGGAGAATAACACGTGTTTTAAAGCAATTTTTCATCAGTTTAAGCTGGTGTGTTTTCGAGACCTCCACAAACTTTAAGATTAACCTCCACTTCCGACTGTACTAGCCTCTAGACAGTTGTTAAGGACACGCTAAAACGTTTGTGCCAAAATCATATGCGAACGCATCCACATTCTGTGCTCAACGCGAAAACATCAGCCATTCCAACTGTAAATCAAAACAAAGGCGGATCAGATGCTTTTGTTCTGCGAAAACCTGTGATCACAGCTGAAAAAGCACCACTAAGTAGATTAACCTTAAGGAATAACGGACTAAAGCCAGATGAATTGAAACCGTCTTACAGTAAATTCTGTTGGAGAACTAGAACACATTTTTGACATCTATGTACTGGTTTTTGTAATCTCTTTAACCATTTTTGTGTCCTCGAGGTGAAACCATTGTCCAAATCTGTCTATCAACACTGTTGAAGTTCACGATCTGTCGTGAAAACACGGAACTTATGTCACTCTTCTACTTAACACAAACAGGGATTCACGCTTGAAGTACCTCCACCTCAGCCTTCCAACACTATCGGATTGTGTTCCTAAAAGTCATTTATTTCGCAAACCACATACATGAACTCTGAACAAGACAAACCGGAAAAGAAATTGGCAGCTGTAAAGCGCGCTGTACCCCCAAGTTTGTTTCGATGAACACCGGAAGCAAAATTTTCCTAAAACGTCACTCAAATCGCGATTGGACGCCTGGTAGAACAGCTGACTTTGTTATACGTGTTTGTCGGTTTGAGCGACTGAAGAAATGTTGCCAAATAATACAATCTGACCAGATCTGGCCACTCCTCGTACTTTTTACGGGTGTATGACTCACTGTATGCAAGTCTGGCCTCCGTAATTGTCCAGGGCACCTAACAACCGCGGATTCTTGAAATAAGCTCCTCTGTCGGACTTTTTTTTATTGAAAAAAGTGGGCTTTAACAAAAGCTCACTCGCTTCAGCATAAGCATCAATCAACAACGTTACACTTACTAATTGGCTGTTAGTATGAATTTTATCGAAAATTAACATTGAATGCAACGTTTGAAGACGAAGAACACAGAGAGGCTAAGGAGCGTTATAGATTAAAACGTCTGAAAAACATAGAGAGCAATGACTTTGGCCAATCGTCGATTATTTCGTGGTTTATGATAAAAAGGTCTGCTCTGCGGTTGTTCACACTGCCTGTAACCCGATGCATGTCAGTCTTACGTACTTGTTGGTTAGTTCAACTGAATGGGTATTTCGAACACTTTCACGAAGCGGTGACTACGCGAGATCTCTATTGTGTGTTGTGCTGGATATCTGCCGGTGCAGTCTATTTAAGCCAAATGAACTATCGCAAACAGGTACCCCGAACCTAGCACCGTATGAAGGCACAAGACTGTCCACATTACCTGCAGAGCACGCGGTGATTTAGGGATAATTCTGCAACAGCACTCCACGAAACTCCTGATTTTTACTTCGCCAACTAACTTAACAATCATTTTTCTATTGAGACAAGCTGTAAAGCTGTTTACTTATACTTTATCTGTTGAACAGACATACAGAACTGCAGAACAAAAATGACCATTTGAATGGGCGCCACACAGCGACCAGTCAGAGACGGTACATACAACGTTGCATTTGAAACACGCTTGCATGCCACTCAAAGGCAACACTTTGTAACGTAATTCAGGGGTATGCTGATTTTGTCTTGCTAGATTGGTAATGTTTAGTGGGCTACTGGTGCACGCCGTCGAACAATAATGCGTGCGCATTTTCCCCAGCAAGGAGATGAGGTTCATTGAAGGTTAAAACGGCTTTCATCACTCAAGTTGACGAAGTTTTGCTCAAATGAATTCCAGATCGACATCGGAGGTCAGTGTGCACCTGTGTCAACACGATAGGCATGATCTCATTATGCTACGGAAATGCTCAGCCACATCTGCTTGTGAGTTATACCCTTGTTGATTCTACTGTGGGTGATACGAAGTCAGTGGTCGTGGTCAATTCAATCGCTAAAGTTCAATTTCCAGTCGTGTCTACGATATGCGCTGTCATCGGGTTTTAACCAAAAGAAGTTGGAAACGGACGAGGAACGTACAATTGTGAATGTGACAGATGCGATCATTTGCCGATGTTCGGTTTACAGGAAGGCAAAGTTGTCCAAATGGGACTGACTATCCCGTCTCATGGGTATGTCGTTGTGAATTGTCAACTTATTGACGAGACAAAATTGACTGTGGCAGCTCTGATGCATAGAATTCCTAGGATGTGGACATATGCAAGAGTTAACAAGCACTGGAAAGGAGCACTAGTGCAGATGTTTGATAATGACTAGTTTAAAGTTTCAACCGTGAGTGAGTACATTATTCGTAATTTGAGATGCTGCTGTTACTAAACTTAACAAACCCATTTTCAGCTCCTCACTCTCAGCAGAATGGCTTGGAACTACGATATCCCCCCCGAAGGTGCATATAATGTTCGAAGTTACTTTTATATTGAGGTATTAATCAGCTTTATAAAGTGGATAGTGTCTAACCAGACGCCTGGTTAACCTCTCAATTGTAACTACGGACCTATGCAAGTCCTCTTTCAGTGATCATTAAGCGACTCTAAAAAGCAAAGTAGATTATACGTAATGTCTTGAAAGACATATCCCCATTAATAAACACTTGTGGAAGTGTAGTCTGTAAAGTGGTGTCTACCACAACAACTAGTTCTGTAAAATCCATCTGATAGTATTGCGATTTACAAATAAGTAACATTTTCCGCAATAATGCTAATTACCAGTTAACTGAGAATAAGAAGGTAAACTTCATACAGGTTGTATATCACCCACAAGTGCTCACAACTGTCGCATCCTTAAAGACTCCATTTAATTTGTATGTCCGTCCCATGTGAAAACCAAAATCTTCAACTGATTAATAATGAAGAATCTCGTTCAATAATCTAATGATTTCCGTCATTTCAACCTGTAGAGAAGTCCTAGTCCAGCAGTCATCGATTTAAGTTAAAAAAGACAGTTACTGTGTCTGCTCTCAAGTCGATCGGGTAGTCTGATCATAACTCACAAACGAAAGCGGTTGAGCGTTTACAGATGATAATTCAGTCGTGCCTAATATGCGGTCCATGGTGCAGTGGTCAATACAGTTGCCTCATGAAAGTGTGGCCAGAGTTCTGTTTCCGGTCTTAGCAAGGATATGCACAACTGACGAGCTCTAATGAGAGCGAAAGTTGATTCTGGTGCTTGTTTTTCAAGGATGCTACCTGGACAGTCTATGAAAATGCGACGGGTGCGATCAACTGTGGGTGATGTTCGATCTATATGAAAACCAAATTCCCCTACCACTCACCACTAAATTAGAAATTCTTAATCAAAGACAGAATCCTGCGTTTAATTTTAAGTGAGTCATGTAATTCGTGCTTCCTCAAGTGCGAACTTGTGGTCGGTATTCAGAATTACAATTTTACTATGAACGGCTTTGATGTTGAAGGCAACACATACGCGATTCCGGAGGTGTAATGCGGTTAGGCACTAAACTGAATGATAGCCACGTTGCAGCTGACCAACACCTCACAGATGTCTAGTACTTTGCAGATTACATATAATAAGCTTGCCATATTGAAGCCCGGAGTACACCCAGTCGGAAACCCACACAGTATAAACACTAATTTGCTGCCTTCGGAGAGGCTCTTCACACGAAAGTTATATAATTTTTCTCGACCACATCTCCCAGTTTTCCCAGTGTGCTTTTTTAAATGCCTCTCTCTCTGTTTTGACGAATTCTATCAAGCACCACAATTTTGACCTTAGGAACGACTGCAATGTGTTTTCATACTACAGAAACAGTGGGGGAAAAGTTGTTGGTGTTAAACTCTGTTGTATGTTGCACAGGATGGCTTGGTTTTTCACGTGCACTTGTAGTCCTATCGTATGGTGTCCTCTGTTGTTGCACATGTACATCTTTTCCTCACTATTACATAGTGAAGTGCTGTCATCTTTTTTATTAGGTTCTTGTTCTACAAATGATATTGACGTCAATCATATAACGAAGTGATCTTCATAAGGACACAATCTTCACTTGTGCTAACTATACACCCAGACACTGTGGATTCACTACTTAGTAGGATACTGCACTAAACCAATCAGGAAGCCCTGCCTGGTACGGCTTGGGTTTGAAAAGTCAACAACCAATGTAACAAACTCACAACTGGTACATTGGAGTGACAAAATCAGTTTGCAGAACGTTTACCGTACCGTGAACGAGATTCCGCCATGCTCTATTATCGAAACCGGAGAGTTACTTCAAATGCTCAACAAGAAGGTTTCACTGCCAGATTGGTCGATTTTTCAGGCTCCAAAAGGATAAAACAGTGCTACCAAAGAAAATTCGTGAGAGACAGAGACAATAAAATATTTGAAACAAGGTTCCTGTATCCATTGATAGCAAACGACTTAGACTGAACACTCAAGTTCGGTCGCCTTTCGAAAATGCTGGAAATAATCTGATTGGTGCACTAGCTTCCGATCAACTAGTTTGAGGGCATTAACAGAGTTTGGAGCATTTTGCTCCAGATATGATCTGGTTTACAATCTTTGATTAAGGTTTGTCCAACCAAATTCATAACATAAGCTTAAACTAGTCAACCAGCATAAGATACTCATAGCTAACGCATACGGTATTTGGTAAGGTATTTTCGTTCAGTACTGCCAATAGAAATTCACACGAATTTCGTGACTATATGTAGACAGCCAGGTCGTATGCACAGGGACGTGACCGATGCGTAGATGACAATGCATGAAGTCTGCGAAACACGAACCACTGCACAATGAGTTACCTTTGAATTGTCAAGATTCTTGATCTTGGCATCTCTGACCGTTCGGATCCTTTAACTTAATGTTCTTTCTGTTATAAGTCGTAGGTTCATGACCTTTTTGGTAAGAAATGTTCTCCCTGTTGCGTTTTTAATGGCATGCAGCTAGTGCCTCTTTTGTTGCACACTACAAAATTTAATGTAAGTCAGAATGAAAACAGCATAAACGTGTAGAAGAGATCGCGATGAAAAATCTGTCCTACGGCTAAATTCAAACCAGCGACAGAAACATCGGGTTCAGATGCGACAAATGTTTTATCAGCCGAGCTAGGAAGCTACAACGGAAGCTCGGAACTCCCTTATTTTGGTTCACTTGTTTAAACCTCCCATTCTGCAATATGGACTCCACCAAAGGATACAAGATCGGCAGTATAAGTTGGATATCTCGGTCACTTCAAGCTAGAATGTATAAGCATTGTGTAGACCCTCATCTTTTATTAAAAATAACTGCGTCTAGTCAACCGAGGCAGTTATTTCAAATTTGCTTTCAGCTTTTACAGTGACCGAAAACTATACCATATTGTTTAATGTTGGCGGCATTTTGGGCTTCGTATAGAATTCTGTTTTTGCAGACCTGTGACCATATCCACACAAGGTGCCTAAGTGGTCAGATCACGTTTCACTTGCAACCACCTCTTAGCACACTATTCCTGTTTTCTAGATACACTGTTTCTGGAGATCTGATTGTGTGACCCCTGTAAGCACACAAGCGATCCAACTGGTTCTAGTTGACGCACTGGACTTTTGAAACTGAATTCGCTTAATGGATCAAGACAACATGTGGATTACTTGTTAGTTGTGAAAGTATCCGAATATACCTGTATTAAAATCCGAACAAGTCTTCTTGCCTCGCAGGCCCATTACCTGGTCACCCGTGCTCTCAAGTGATTTTGAGAATGATTTCCTCCCAAAACTGTTAGATATGCAAACTAACAACTTTGACAGAAAATTTGCTCGAACNCATAATCTGATTTATTTATTGAAATCTACCGAGAGAATCGAGGGTTTTTGCAATCACGTTTTCTCGTTGGCAAATACACCTTAAGAAATGCAATCAACAAATCGAGGAGATCGTGGCCATGGTCCGTGGAAAGTTGTCGAAACAGAACCGAACCACTCTTCAGGCCCTCATTGTCTTGGATGTACACGCTCGTGACGTACTTGCTGAACTTATCCAGGTCAAATGTCAGTCAAACACGGACTTCTCGTGGCTCAGTCAACTACGTTATTACTGGGAGGACAAAAATTTGATCACTCGAATGATCAACTCTCAGTTAAAGTAAGTGGTCGTTTGAGTGCTATGGTTTATTGATCAAGTGGCACGTACTCGCCTGTTTGTGAATAGCTTTGATTGACGATTAGCTAGCAAATTTACAAAAAGTCCGGTGCAGCATAAGAGAAGTCTAGTCAGGACGCTTTACCATAGAGCACGGAGGATTTGCACTGAAGACAACCTACAGCTAGAGTTAGGCTTACTGACAGACACTTTGCAGGTCAACGGGTACCCTCTGGGATTTGTTAAAAAGTACAGCAAAGCCGTCATCCCAACTGCAAAAGTGACGATGGTACCAAAGAGGACGGTGTATTTAGAACTCCCGTTTCTAGGGGACAGCTGGTCAACAATGACGAGGAAGCGTCTAACAGCTGCTGTGTCCAGGACTTATAACGCTGTGTGTAATGCAACGAACAAGAACTCTACCAGTCGCCCCGGTTACGAACAAAGTGTACGTCTGTCACATTTCACTGTTTATACAAATACTCATGTAGCTGCAGTATGAGCTACATAGGGACAACTAGCTGTTCGTATCAAGGAGCATGTACCCGAACGGTTGGGGACGCAATTAGAAACGCGAAGAGCCTGTATAGATGCCGATGGACGGTACCCCGCATCTTTCGTCGTAAGACACATAATACAAACAGGACACAGTCAAAGTTTCTGACGCGTTCTCGGTGATCTTTCGGAGCAACCGGAAACGCATACTCCAGTTTGCTGAGACTTTGGCCATTAAACGTCATAGTCCCCCCCTGTGTGTTCAAAAACAATTTGTGTTGACACTGCGGCTACCCTGGTAGTCATCAGTCCCACAATCGTGATTTTCATTTTTCATGTCTGTTTAATCCCTTAAGCCATGACTTCCGCTCTGTGGAATTTTGACTCGTCTAGAATTAGTTACATGTGTGATCAGAATGTACGAAATGTTACTCCGGAGGATATCACATGAATTGCGTCCTCTCATTGTTTTATTCAAACATTTCGTTTAACTTTTGAACTTAAGGCGTAAAAACGAAGGCTTTAGTTTATGTTTCTTGGATTACATTCACGCAGTAAACTAGCCAGAAATAATCAGCGTCTCTCATGTCCTGTTGCATTGTGATCCCAACGCGACTTACTTGGATTTAGGCTTTTAATACACCATCGGTGTTATCCATGCTTTAAAGATCAGACGTATATAGTGATAGCAAATATTAGTGCCTCTGAACAGCAAACGGAACGGATATGAGAGAGCAGAATGTGTGCTGTGCCGCTGCTCATTATTAGGCATTCTTAGTTAACGGTTTCGCAGCGCATCGACCCTCTCAGAGAGCCTGTATCAAGCGGTTTGAATCAGAAAGTTCACATTGCACAAACTCCACAATAGGTATTCACCAGCTCTGGCGTGTTTGTGTGTTTAAAAGTGGGTATGTAGGACGGTTACCAATAAGACGTATGGGTTTACGGCTCGTTTGAGGTGACAACACGACGATTGCAGGTACGATTAGGGATAGACAGTTGTGTGCTTGTGTGTGTGTATGTGTGCGTCTAATCTGCATGCGTGTAGTGTTTGGATTAGGGTTGGTGACGGGGACACTGCAAACATTTCTTACGTGGTGTTGCTGTTGTCTATCGAGTAAACCTTGTCAAACAACATCGGACTGGTTCACCGTCTATGGTGTATTCGGAATCAACTATAAGCCAATCTACCAGTGGAATCCTTGCTACCTTCTGTCAAAATTTCAATAACTCGAGACGTGAAACAGTGCGCTTTCTATCACAACGACATTGTAAAACAAAAACACCGGAAATAGTCATGTCAATGGTGAAACATAACCGCGACTGTTCAACAGTAGGCACATGGAATACCGTTGTCCAACCCGTAGTGAACCTGTTGGATCGTGTATTGTCAGAAGCTGAAGTCAGACTGTTGAACAGGAGGCTGAATTTCAATGTCAGTCCTAGACCACTGAAAACATTGGAAATGACTCCAGCAGTGGACTCCCACAGATGTGACCAATCGATGACGTGAACCGAGCTCGGGCACAGATCGCCAGGATCATTAAAAATCAGAAATCACAACCAAGTAACTAGAGTATCAATGAGCGGAATGCACTCGAAATATTGCGTTCTGATGAGTCAATAATTATCACGAAAGCGGTCAGAGTAAATCGTGTGATCACCCTGAACAAAATATATTATGAGCGCAGATCGGATGATCATATTTCAAATGGTTCGTATCGCATGATTCTGGTGGAGAACCCGCGTTCCACTTTGAGCATATCATAGGCTTCAACAGCTAATTTGATCCGAAAAATGAAAGTAAGCCGGGGCAAGTCATCCTAGTTTACCCTATGTCGAAAAACGGCACTAGGCTCAAAGTTTCACGGTATGCCAAAAATACACAAGCTCGGGCTACTACTGCGACCAGCTGTTGATTACAAGAAAACCTCAATCTATACACTGACCAAATTTTGTCCCCTGTTTTGTAGCATTTTGGAGAGTGTTCAGACTATTTTATTCGGAATTCTACGCAGTTGATTACCATGCCGATTAAACTTAGCTTGATTCGAGCTGATTATCTGGTCAAATTTGACATCGCTTTGTTGTTCCCAATGATAGGAGCGGGGGAAGTCCGGAGGTCATTCGTCAGTCCTTTGAATCAGATGCCTGTTTAGATAAGCGAACAGATTTATCAGCTGATGAGGTAGAAGCTGTGGATCATTGCTTACGGTCTACCTTCTTCAAAGGGATTCTCTATCAGCAAAGCGGACGGTGTAGCAATGGGATCGCTTATTTTCACGATGGCTGCTGACTTGTTCAGGCAAGATTTAGAGGAGAAGTTGTTGTCCAGCTTTCCTGATCCACCTAGAATTTGGTGGGGTTTTTTCGATGATTGGTTGGTGATGATGTGTATAAAAACGGTTGGTAAAATCATGGAACACATAAACTTCTTTATCCCTATATCAGATTTACAATTGATTGCGGATCATTGGACCATGAGTTCAGTTTTCTAGACTTCAGAGTGCGCAGAAAGAATCTACAGAAAAGACACTCATTCTTATCGGCACCATTTCTTTAGCTTAGAAAACCCATGTGTACCAAGAAACAGGTTGCATCTAGTTTGTTTCACAGGGCCTTGTTAATAATCAGTTCCGAGAGCGAGCTATCGAAAGAGTACAAGATCTTCAGGTCAACAATCGAAGCTACTAGTTAATTTGACAAGATATTGTGCGCGATTCAGGAGCTGCCCTGTGACAAGATCAACGAGCCCCGGAAATGTCTGTTGACCATAGTTTTTCCGTACAGAAGAGCTTACACGGATCCTCAACCAGTACAAAGTAAACTGGCATTCATGACCACGAACACATTAAAAAAAGTTATCCCAATTAAAGAACAAACTAACGCGTCTGGGGCGGTCAAGCTGTGTGCATTGAATTAAATATGAGGATTGCCAAGCCTCTTGTGTTGGACAGAAAGTCCGGCAGATGGAAGTATGAACCAGAGAACAGGCAAGATGTACCAAGAAGCATCCTACTGACGGTCAACAGTTCTGGAAATCAGAACATGGTTCGGTAATTACGGCACATGCAATCCTCCGGCAACAACAAGTTGATTTCGACCATCCGACCATGCTGAAAATTGGTTTCCGTGAATAGAAAGAACTTCTAATGAGAGGAGCCTTGCTGACTGCTAACAAGCTACGGGCAGTGAACCGACCCGATGACTTGGAATTGTCAGTTGTTCGACATGATTTACTGGATAGACAACAATGAAACTGCTTAAGAAATGTTTGCAGTGCCCCCGCCACCCACCCTATCTCAAAGAGTCTGTACGGATGCATATCATGGTTGACGGCATTCGGTTCGGATTAGCCTGTCACAGTGACCGGAAGCAAAGAATATCTGGACTTAACCGTCATCACAAGTGGCTTGCGCTATGACAGTTGTGGTTCCACTCACACATCACGTATCCAGTGTACATCCGGAGGAATAAGATCAAGTGGCGTGCGAGTGAAGCCTTTGTGCACAACCGGCCAATACTGATTATCCAACTGGTAGGCCAGCACGAAGCTGATGTCCCCGTATCCTGGCAAATAAACGGAGAGACTCCAGTGCCAAAATCTAAATTAAGAAGGAGAATGTTGAAAATGCATTTAAAAAAGTATTTCAATGTTAGAGTACTTTATGGGGCACTCCATGAAGAAAGTGGAGGAAGAATAACTCAAGGTTGGACTGGAAGAAAACGGACAAAACATTCATCCTACAGTATACCAGCATAGCTCGACCTATACTGCTATTTTGACGTGGTGGTCGGGCTTGTGTACTGTTTTGATCCGGCGGGCTATGCTGACTAGGACTCCGGTCCTTCCAGGTGCAACCAGCATAGCTGAAGAATAGGAAAGATAGAAGCTCACAAAAATCCAGGATTTCGCTTGCCTAATTTCAGTTGTCCCTATTGCAGCAGCCTTTAGATAAAGTCATCGCCCGTCCGACGTACGTGACCCAGACAATGAAGCTGAATGGGTATCAGTATGACATCCATCCTGTCCACGTTCCTTCGCCGTGTTCAGAAACATGTACGGCCACCGAATATCTGAGATATTTCTTAGATAATACCAACGGAAAGGACTCAAATTGTACACTCTCCGCCGATACAATACTCGATTTTCAATGCCATATAACATTAGAGGAAACGCAGTTGAGCGGCAGAAGAAGAGCATAGTGGCTATCTTCAGGCTGTGTTCCTTCTAGAGATGTCTATCGAGGTTTCCGGAAGCGGTACTAGCTTTTTGTCACACGAGCTGGTAAACAGTGGTCTGCGGAGGAACCTCTCGACGAATTGCTACCCTAGTAGCAGAAGTCCACGCAGCTGTCGACGAAATCTCCATGGTGCAAGGAAAGCACCTCCGCCTGAAGAAGACTGAAAGAAAGAAAACATCTTATCTTTGTTCATATCCAATCCAAATTTTGATGCCGCGGTGGTGAAAGTCGTGGTCAGTCGCGGTAGTTTGCCATTACTGTGTGTGAACAGTTTACTGTGAGCAGAAGTTTGAGCATCTTTCGGATATGTAGACGGCTTGGGGCACCGAAACTTTGAATATTCACCAGGCGTCCATCCGTCTGGTACTCAATCTCAAAGCTGTCCTCCGCCGAGCCATGGAGAGCAACTGTTAGCACAACAGTCAACTAAGAAATAAATGGGTTTGTGGTTAGGACACACGTCTGCTTTACAGCAGTGACAATGTCAAACTCATCAGAGGTTGATCGATATGACTGTACGTTCACCATGTGGTTCAGACGCACACACGGTTGGCCGCACCCGATTCGGATTGGTCTGTCACAGTGACCGAAGCCAAAGGACGCCTGCGCTTAGCCATCACTGCAATTGGCTTGCGCTGCACCAATTGTGGTCCCACCAACACACCACATATCCAGTGTAAACCCGAAGGAATAAGACTGGGAGGTGTGCCAGTAGGGCCTTCGTGTCCAGCCGACCAATGCTGGTTAGCCACTTGATTGGCTAACAAGGAATCTAAACAGAGAGAGGCTACAATGACGAGATCTAAACTGAGAAGAAAGATTTTTTAAGTGTAATACAAGAAGCATTGCAGTATGGGAGTGCAGGTTAGTGTATCCCAGAGAAGATAGGGATGAAAAGCAAAATTCTCATTGAACTACAAAAAGCCAGACAGACCATTCCTCATACAGTGCACCAACAAAGCCGAAGAAAAGAATGGATAGATGACCACAGACACTCAAGTTTCTGAAAAGAAGAGCGGATTAATTGTCAATGACCACGATGTTGGCCGATGCAGTCATTAACAGAAGTAGAATAAATATACTGATATGACCTACCTGAGCCTATCGTACGCGTCGCCTCTTCGCCGACGGGGTACTATGAGTACGTTGGTGGCCTACTAACCCCAAACAGCCAGCGCATTCGCGGCCGCACACATCGCAACGCCATATAGTCACGTCACCGCAACCTATGGCACCGATGGTTCGCTTGCGTACCACACGCTTCCACTCGCGGCCGCGCAATACTTGCTCGTTGAACGCTCGGACGCTCGCCCCTACCGTATTCCTCCAGGCCGTCCGGTTCAACGCCAAATATTCCCAACATCTAAAATCAATGTTACAACGTGAAAGACTTACCTGCACAACATCCTGGTACCTCCGCTTCTGACCACCGGGATTTCGCTTACCTTACTCCACTTGTCCGTACAGTAACTGCTTCGGGATACGGTCATCGCCCATCCGACGGATGTGACCGAGCCAACGGAGCTGGTTCAGCATTCGTTTAATGGGGGATATCCAAGTATGTCCACTTAGCTACTCTCTCGGGTAAATCCTAACCATTCTGACCACTCCAATAGTGGACCCTGATGAAATTACACAACGCTTTTTCGGCGTGTGACTCAAGCCTAAGCAGTTAGGTGAAGTATGTCGTTCAGTTTTATTCCCGCACGTTGTTGATCATCTCACAGATTTTGGGGTTTTGTCTCACTTGAGTTTGTGGAGGAATCTTTTGTGATCACATTGAACAGAGGAATACTGATCGAAACCACTGTTCATCACATCGTTGCACGTAAGTATGCTTATCAGAATAGAACTAACGTTCAGACGGCATAATGTTATTAGGTATAAAGCCAGCAATTTTTGTGGCTGACTAAAGAATTTCAGACTAACTATTTAAGTCGTGAGTTATCAATGGTAAATGTGCAAAGTTTATTGACCCACACATCAAGTAACCTGATACAGTTGAAACTAAAATGTGGCTGTCAGTAGAAACCACTGAGCGATCCGTGGAGAACGCATGGACTTTACGAACTTCCTAGAAAAACCCAGGATCGGATGGTAAACGATTCCGCGGTCGAAGGCACTAGGCAACTAATCAGATTGTAATGTTTTGGAATAAATGTGGGAAATTTTTTTAAAATCCACGATAAGTCAGCAAGAATGAATTTTATCTGGGGTCCATCCTATACGTTCAGTCCAAAGGTCTGACCTAAACATCGATCATGTTTCTGTGCACTTAAAATTCTGTTGTTAGTCGGATTTCTATACGTTTAAAGTGTTTAGGCTTCTTCCTTTTCTGAATATTTTATGTGGAGCAGGGCTTATTGAGAAATGAAAAGCAACAGTGTTCATCTCTGCAACAGTTCAGCAATCTGGCATGCCTTCGGGAGAAAGGATGGATGACTGAGTACAAATGTGAAATCTCTGAGGTCTCGGACTGGGTTCGTAGCTCGGATGATTATGTCTGTAGCGTCTAAGCATGCTCTAATTCTTGCTGGCTAAAATCCTATCGAGAAACAAGTTTACCACATTCATGTTCGTTCTAATTCAGCTAAGCTGGCATACAATTTATTAATAATACAATCTGTTTATACTTATTGTTTACCTTACACTGACAGAGTGGCGATGCCAGTGATATGTTGAAATAATCAATTTTCATCCTATGACTAATGAACACCGCTTATTTAGCTGTTGGTAGACTTTATCGTGACTGGTTAACCAAGCAAAATTTCAAATGAGACTGAGTGTGAAATTTCAGGGCTTCGGCTGGAACGAAGCCAGAGATAGAAACCGTGTGCCTCAAGGCGACATGCGCTCTACCAGCTGAGCTATGAAATCACACCAGGAGATAGGGAATTTCTCAGTTGGACTGTTACTCAACCGCCCCACTGTTTCATAAGGAATCAACTGAGTGGTCCGGGAGATTGAGTGGCCGGCAGGATTTCTGAAACAGTTGAGGATGCAATCCACCAACGCCACTGTTGAGCATAGAAACCTTGTTACTAATAAACAGTTTGGTAGATGAGATATAAATGTGTATAATACGTAACATGTTATTATAGTTTCGTTGTAGTTAGTTCGATGTCGTATTGAACCAGACGTATTTCCGAATCATCGACCTAGTAGTACTAAGCTGCTGTACCTCTTCTGTTGAGAACTTCCGGTAAAAACAACTCCAGTTCAAATTGTTCATGTAGCCTTGCCATGAGGTGGGTGGGTTAAAAGCGAGAGAACGTTTCATTTCGCATTTAGAAAAAATATCATTCGAAAAGTTATATAAAATCGCAGCACAAACAATTGAGTTGACAAAATGTTGTCACGCAAATACATCGAATTACAAACATTGGACTTTCGATTGGAAAAGATATTTTCTTGCTAGAGAAATAAAGAGTAATTGAGTTAGCATCTCATCCCATCATATGGGATTGTGGACATCAACTATTTCTATGCGTGTCACGACGATATCATAACGCACACTGGGCAAACTGCACTCAAGCTCGCGTGTCCGTAAACTTTTAAATGTCTATGTGGAATGCGACGAAATAGGGCGTCTCATTGTTAATCCCTTCTGAAGAGATGCGTGTTTGTGATTGTGAGAAGTGACTGGGAATGGTGACAGGTCAACAGCCGTTTTAACCCGATCCATTTAGTCCTATCTTGTTGTGAGTAAAGATGGGACCAGTGCAAGAAGAACTGATCTCAGTTGATTGATAAATTAGGTCCTTCCTGCTTTGAGGAGCCATTTTAGCATGACTCTTCTCATTTTTTCGTTTAGTCTGATGCGCATTAACACTAGTTATACGGGAATACTTTCATGTTAACGTTATCGTAAAGTCAACTCGAGCACCACTCATATGCGATCACAGTCTGCACGTTCAAATAAACCTTACGGCTAGTTCACTGCGAGGACTGTGATTGAACGTAGGTGTTGTTCAATTTGAAATCATTTAAATCCCCGAACTTCAATTCAAATTTACCAGAAATACCTACCTGCCTACGTCAAATGTAAGTTGTGTATTTATTGACTGTATTCGTGTATTGAAGCTCCGTAGATGAGGAAGTTGATTAGGATGTAAATGATTTGTCAGTTCCATGGCTGTGGGGATTCCTCTGCAGGAGCTCATTTATCACCCCTGATAGGTTGAGTTTAACTAGGGTGGTTGTCATAAAATGACCTTTGATTCAAAATGGCAAATACAGCTAATTCCTTCATGCTCGACTGCAGTGCGATCGGTTCATACAGACACTTGTTAACTGTAGAAGTAGAATATTGTGTGAAAAATGTGTGTATGCGAAATATTCTATTTGTATGTCAATTAAAAATTGATCCGTTATTGGTATCCATGTGTTTACTTGAATTGAGGATGCCAAACTTTGACTATATGCTGTCTGTCGGTTATAAATTGTCCTGTTCAGATAAACTGACAATAAAATTGATTGAGCACATTAACATTGGCTACTTGAGATGTTTCCGTTCGAAATTTTTTAGGCAAATTTGCACAAAATCATCATGGTTTAGCATTGTAGTGAGTCGCAGTGTCCATAGTTACTCAGAATGGGATCGATCTTTACCGGTTATCAGAAAACTTTACAAGGATGGCCAATTGTCACTTCAAACACTGAAAATTGGATCCGACAGTGAATCTACAGCTAGTAATTACAGCCTGACGAAGGATAGAAGACATACAAACGAAATAATCATGTTCAGTTACAGATGAGCCGATATGCTCAGAGGAAAACCTGTACGAGCCGTGTGCTGTTCAAACCCTTGGGATTATCTAATAAAACATGGGCAAACGTAACCGTGAGAACAGTCCTATACAGTAATCATTTGTGAGATTGAAAATAAACAAGACAGCTATCGATTCATATCACAAATAGTTAAAAACATCCGCGGCAATAAGCCAGGTGAATCATTGTCGATATGCGTTGGCGAAACGGGGCTCGATTGTTTAAAGTGTTACTGCTGCATGGTAAAATTTTGATTTCTGGATAGAAACGTCTGCTTATTTTTGATACCAAAAAGTTTGATGGATAATACCTTTGGATTTGACTTGAAAAAATTTGATCTTTCAACAATACTCACATTTCCACAGTTGAGTTATTTCCCTGATGTGCTACTTTGCATCATTAGTGCATACCGGGACCATTCAGTTAGATTATTTGCCTTCACTTAACTCACTGTTCTGTTCATAGGACTACTAACTTGAGAAAATGTTTATGATGTAAGCGAAGACACATTCCGTTGCATCTTGATTTGCAAAAGCTATGTTTTTGGAGCACTGCTTACAGAACTCTTTTTATGAAGCATTTTTTTATTGAGCTGAAATGATTTACACAAAATACTGACTAGTACAAAGAAACGTTTATTGTTTTGACTAAAACGGTCTTGATTGTGTTACTCGGAGATTGAAAATAGTTATGACCTACTGATTACCTGAAAAAAGAGTTTTACATAGCTATTTTTGTGGGAATTACCCAGTTAATGTTAATGTCTATCTGAAACTGTACATATTTTTGCGAAATTTTTTCTATTGGTTTTGCCTTGGTGGAGAAGGTTTACAAAGGTAAGAAGCAGTTGACCTTCCGGTTTACAGGAAATTTAGAAAGGAATTAATTGTGAGAAGTAAAGAGTTCGGATGTATCCGAAACAGTGGCACAAACAACGTACGTGCATGCGGCAAACACTCTTTGTCAGCTAATCTGTAAGGTGACGCCAAAGGTTCAGAACGTTCACATTTGGACTTTATTGTGGATGTGTCCCATTGGCTCATAAGAAATCTGTTAGACGTACAAGGACATTTTGTTCGGTTCTTATCAGACACTACAGCGAAGATGATACAAGCTATTAATATATTTGCTACTTGGTTCGACGGAGTTTATTATGGACAAGTAGACGGGATCGCGGTGAGCAGCCCATTAGACCCTGAGTTAACAGGTATGTTCATGATCATGTTGACGATGGAATCTGTGGTCGACGGATAGATGCCTTTCCCGGATTCACTAATGACTAGGGGAATAGACGACACCTGGTCGGTACTTTCATTCCAACCAGTTTTCCCCCATATCCTGAAATTGCGGACTGTTCAGTAGGGTGCGTTTGTTCGTTACACATGAAGTGTTAGAAGTGAATGACCAACTGCCACAAAGAACATTGTTGCATAATGGTTTCCCTCCAAATTTTATTTATAAGTACGCCAAGACAGTTGATTTGAAACCTGTTACGGTAACAGTACCAGGACAACGTGTTTATCTTCCTGAGTCATTCCTAGGGGATAACACTCTCGATCTCACCAGGCGCAGACTCACATCAGCTGTCAAGCAGACGCACAACTCCGCAAAATCCATACTTATCGCGGAGACGGCTTCAATACTGTCGTCACCAAGGAAACACTTAATAAATTTGAACACCAGCTCCAATGTCATCGGTCACGTTCTGACGTGGCGACCATGTCAACCGCTGAGCCGTACTGCACACGACCAAATTATTCTGCCTGAAACCTCAGTTACGTTTGTAATTACAGTTTCATCAAGCGAACAAAAGTTATTCAAAGCAGGTTTTATTATAAGGTACCTTTCTCGAGAAGCTTTGGGTTATCAACGGCAGGCGGACTGGAAGCAAAAGGGTAACCTGTTCTCCTGGTGTGCGAGTGAACTGCATTAAAGAAACGCAGTATTTCATTATTCGTTTCATCTAATTCAATAGCTAGTGCAGCCTTAGGTTATTTCCAAACCAAACTACATACACAAAACCATACAATATTTTTGCCAATATATGTCCTCCTACTTTTATGGGTGCTTCTGCATGTCTGTCTCTCAACCGAGAAGGTGCGAATGATAAGCAGACCGACCAATGGCCTTTATTTGTGTACTTCTAGCATATCGTGTCACCGATTCTGGAGCAACCTTATCCCGTTTTATGAGGCGGGCCGTCAGTTCTCGGTTTTCTCAGCTTTTCCCCCTTGGACTTCCAAAGCCTATCGTGTTCTGCTACTCATTATATAAGCATCCCATGAACAGAGTGATAACGAAATTGTCTAAACCTTCAAAAAACAGGAGAATAGAGTAAAAATGACAATCAAATGGTTAAAGTTAGTTTCAGAGCTAATTTTAATGTTACCGTATCAGTTTGTCAACCTTATGCCAGAAATCACTCGGAAATCTTTATAAATCCGCATGGTCAGAAGTTCAGAGCTTTCCTGTCGTCCACGATTCATTCGCGCGTGTCGTGTAATCACCGGGCGTTGCCATATCACACCTGACAGTCTATATCTCCCATGCCTGTAAGCATTCGACTGAGCCCTGTCGAATTAATGTTCTGCGAAACATGTTGATGACCACAACCCGTAATCAACCCCGCTTTCAGGGTATGTCTAAACGCGATGCCGTCCGAATATTATGATTTTATTTAAGGACAAGAGGTGGATACTTTTTCAGTATGTATCTTTGGTTCTCTGAATTCTCCCACAGGTAATAAGAAAACACAGCGGGATCTGTTCCAAACTGACTCAAGTAAAATAATTCTAGGCATAAAATGAGTGAAGTAGCACCAACAAATTTTTTATCTATAATCGAGATATCGCAATATCTGACACTTAACAAATGTACATACACGTGTAGATGATTCTGAAGTTCTTCAAACTTCTAGAAGCTTCCCGTTAGCTAGCTGAGGCTTATTATTGACCTCGTCGAAGATGCTAGTTTGACGTAAGGAGTCATAAAACTAATATGTCACCTACTGTTACTCGATGACAAGTTTTAGTTAGAAATCTTACTGCACCATGTCATTTGAGAATAGTAGATCAAAACGGCGTTTTGGTGCAAAAATCGACCTTGACGGAGGCTCTGGCGGTAAACAGAAGGTCGGAACTATTGATCACATTCGAACACTGCTATATTATTAATCGCTCAGCGTATTATTCAGTACATTCAACGAGCAAATTTCGAGAAGCTGATTTAGTCAAGCCTAATGGCGCGGTGGTCAATACGGTTGCCTCCTGAAAGCGTGGCCGGTTTTCTAGTACAGGTCGTGGCAAGGATATCACAAGATTGAAACCCGAATCTAGCCCTTGTTTCCGAAAGGGGTCGGCTGAAGAGTCTATAGAAAGGCGACAACTGAGGTCAGTTGTGGAGGATGCCCAACATCTCCTACTACTCGTCACTGATTCACCATACACTGTACTAATTTATCCTTCTCAGGCAGACGATTTTTGAAGATGTTAGGTTGAACTTCCCAGTCTCTATCACTTATACTAAAACAGACATGTACAGAAAGTGTCACGAACGGTAATTTGTCGGCAATGAAATCACGGAAACAACCGCAGTCTGTAGCAAGTTCTCTTGACCGAATCAGAAAATACATATCATTCTCTGTATGAGTGAGTTAAATGTGTCAAATTAATACACGGAAATAGCAAGGATATAAGACATTTGGAGTTCTCAGTTTATTACTTTACTTCTGTGTTGCTATCACAACCAAAGTCTTTCACTGTTTCACATTTAGATTTGGAGTGTATACGATTTGAAGCATCAAAAGGAACCTGGATAATTGCGGAATTTTTCGGCGTAGTTAGTGCACTTAAATTCCTTGTTTGTTCGAATCAAAAATCACGTTTTGAACCGAACAAACTTTTTCATTTCATTAATTAGTAGCAATCTGCAGACGTACAAAGCATCAAATAAATTAGATAGTTGTTTAAACGGTCTGGAGGGATTACCTCTGCTTCGTAGTCAACCACCAATCGACGACGTTCCAATGTGGACTGATGAATGCAACTTCATTTGTTGGATGAAAGGGAGCGATCCGAAAATATCGTCGGATGAGGTTGAAACAATTCTCACTGGAACGACTGAGATATTTACAGTGATAATTGAGCGAATATTTGCGGGATTATTTGAAGGAAAACTGAACGATGTGGGAATCAAAGATAGCATGAGGAGAAAGAAAAACGAGCCTATTCTTACGAAGCTGATCATAAACAGCATAATGTATTTTCGGAAGATGGATAGCACCAAACCATTTTGACCTCAGTAGTCTTGTATGTGAAATCAATCCAGAATCAATCACTGAACACTGGGTGTAATGCTTGTCAAGTGTATGAAGGACCTCTTTTGTTGTCCTTCCTGAGAGGTTGTATCGTTTTTTACTATACTCTGGTGTGAATAACTAGGCAAGAACTTGTCAAAAGTAAACGTATCGATAACAAGAAAACGATCAATTGTAAATCATTTGCCGTTTTGTCATGCGACCTCCATTACACTTCCGAACACTAGTTAATCAAGAACGCATTCAAAACAAGTAACATATTGAATACGAATGTGCATGCCCATTCTTACTAAGATGTCTATTTGTAGGGCACATGTGCGTGAACAACACCGCATGGAAACAGAAATTCCAAGATGGTATTCCAAGGCTTTGTAAATGTTGGCTTATGAATCAATTGGAAATTGTCAATACCATGGTTTGTACTGGTGAAACCATGCTGCGCTTCAGACGGTAGGATCAAAACTGTGTCACTCGTCTTGCACTATTGAGTTAAAAAAAATTACCCGCAGAAACTTGGCCGCAGTGGATATATTTAGTTCAGGTGAATCAACTAATGTGCCCTATAATATCCTTCGGTCTTTAGATAAACATTCTTTTGTCTACCGGGGCTTGAAAGCAGGCAACCGTAAACGTACTCTGTTTTCTGGTACTTTATTTCTGGTTTTCCGAAAAGTCAAATATATTGTTTTTTGCAAAAAGGAATTTGTTCATCTATTTCACTCCACATAGATGGACACGACGATAACTTAGCAAACAAATTTCCTTCTGCAATCAGTTCCATACATCTTGTTTCTGTTCTGTTTACAGTCACAATATTTGTTTTTATATTCTAGTGTAAGCATACATATATTCAAGTCGTGCTCATTATTCTATTTTCGTTTCCAAAGATGAGAAATTCTCTCTGTTTCGGCTATGGCACACAGGTTTGTGCTAATTTTTTCCACCGACCCTGTTTGGGAGGTTGACTGAATTAATGGTTTCTGTGTGAACGTGTACCAGCTACACACAAGGTGCTGGTGGTTAAAAACACCTGTGAATTTCCGGCTAGTTCGAAGAGAAGATTCCACGTAATTTTCTGAGAGTTTCCAGCTAGAAAAAAAGCAGTACACTGAGAACTCTTCAAATTTCACAAATAATTCCTCCTATTGTTCGTCACTAACGAGATTCAGCCACAACTTGGTAAGCTGTGCACTCGCAAGACAGAAGCCAACGGGTCCTCAGTGTAGCGATCTCTCAGGATGGTTTAGTTTTTGCTGGTATTTTGCTGTGGACATCCAGGTGGTGACCACTTGGGTGCTCGCGCGGTACGCCAGCAAAAACGCAGTTATTTAGCTTTTGGTGCAAATAAAGTATTATCTTCCTCCTCTTCAGCGAATAATCAAAACCACGAAGCCAGGCTACTTCCATCTCAGGACTGTCTCCACTATCCTACTGAACGTGAGTTTGGGATCGACGGATCGACTGTGAGAAGCGACAGGTTAATTACCGCAAACGTACTCATGCTGTTGCTATATGATAATAGATTGTCACTGATTAGAGTCAAATTGTAATTGTTCTTGCTTTCATGGACCAATACAGTGTTGAAGTGATTCAGGGCACCTTAGTACATCTAATTACGAAATCCTCTTCTCATTCACTTCTTTGATTAATTTCTTTTTTCCCCCTATGGTCTTAATTCGCCAGTGTCGTCGCTACAGGGTGGTCGACAAGCTTCACTTGATACTTCTAAACTGTGTTATCAGCAACTGTTAATCCTGGTGACTTGCAGGGCACCTTGAACGAATTTCTCAACCTAACCGGTAGTATTTGAAAAATACCTATTCATTGTTTTAATTTCCAACCAGACTGACTGCCTGGCATATGAGATAGCTCCCACTTGTCCCACTGTCTTGTTCTGTCGGTGTCACCCTATTATGTAAGGGCGAAGGCATGGGCCAGTATTGACTTAAAAACACTGTCCTCTTTCGCATCAGTTATTAAGTTAAATCAGTCAAGACATCGATTTCTAGAGTTATGATCGTTTGTGAATCGGAATATCATTGTGGTAACTGCAAAGTCTGAGGTGGGCATCGGACCAAAGTGCTCTCAAGCCAAAAGACTACAGAAGAAACTTGGTCCGGTTTTCCAGGTCAGAGACCACGGGTGACGTATAGCACTGCTCAAAAGACATTTACGGTGAGTTTACTCTCAAGCGGTGAAGAAAGTGAGCTGAGTTGCTTATCTTGAAAGATATTCAGCGTTGGAGGAGATAACTTAGAAAACCGAAACTTCGACTGTCAGCTGCATCCGTAGTATTTCAGCCTATAGTACACCATCAACCTAACACCCAGTTGTTGCTTCGAACTCTGGCCACCGAGATCGGCCTAGCATCACACTAACCAAGGCGCAGACACCAACAATTAATACGCAAAACCTGTGACCGAGACCACGCTCAACGTTCACTCAGCTTAGCGCGATCAGCTTAACAATTACACATTAAATGACATCCAAAACATAACCAAGCTACTGAGTCACTGGCGCTCTGAATAGTGAGTGTAATTTCGTGAAATGTAACACTGTCTGATCGCCTGTTTTCAACATGCAGCTTTCCATCATGATAGAGTTTGGTGAAATTCAATTTGTCCCCCTGGGTAGTTAGGATACATTTAGTGCCACACCCAAAGTAACCTTTTATCAGCACACCTGTGTATTTACAAACGTAGATACTGGGTGGTTTGGACAGATTCATCATTCTGTTTTAGTAATGTTACAATGCACTGAAGTATGCTGAAGCCCAACTAAACTTATCCGAACTGTGACCGAAGTCAAACATGTTTCCTTTCGTTGTTCCCAGAGGGCACCTCCTTCTGTGACTCTTGTTGGTCGAACACTTCTATGCTTCTCCAAGTGTTATTTCTACGGATGAACGTTACAGTCTTCTTGTACCCTTAACCTTTCCCCACACACCACATAGAACGACCTAAAAAAACTCGAATGCAGTTGATTGTCCTGTTCAATATGCATTGTTTGGAGTGCACTGAAATAACAGCCCCTTTGCGTCACACAGTACAACCGCGAACAAAAAGGATAACCTTACTTGTTTGTGATGACCAGATAGTGTCACCTTGACTAAACCTTGAAGGCAATTTTGGTGATCATTTGCCCATGTTCCACGTTTGATTCACAAATTTGTTGCCGGAGCATTATGAGTCATCAACTGGGCAGCCTAACAATATTCAACCATCTGTAAGTTTGCATGTCACAATGTACCTACCATCTTGTAGTACAGATTGCGAGCACGTAAGCTAAACATATTTGTGAATTGTGAAGTCTGAATCCTTGTCATTTAGGTATAGGATTACCGTGTTCCACCCACATTACGGGGAACGATATTCTAACAGCTGCGCAGAAAACGATGACTGCGTAGTCTACGGATTATGGAACACCTGAGAATTTAGCATTTCTGGGTGAAGTACTGCATCGCTTTTCAACCTAACCGGAGGGCGGCACACGACATGTAAGTACAACTTTTAATGTGTGCGTAATTCTGACCAGTGATTTTTTGATATACTTGCTATTTATGTTCGATATACACCTGGGGATTTCAACGGTCCACTTGCAAATTGAATTTGTGCTTTCTCAGTTGCGTTTAACGAGCTTCCTTAAAATTGTGAAATTATTGTTTGGTATATTTTTCAGTATTCTTAGAACGTCAGGGTAAACTACGGCGCGCAAATCAACCCATACTTAATAAAAAGTGACCAACGTTTAGGGTTCCCATCTCAAAATAGGAAGATGAGCAAGAGGACTGCAAGAAATGACTTTCTATCCTTGGTATAGCAAAGCTCATCGGAGTCGGTAAGTGGTTTTTGCTGAAACATGAACTCGAGTCGGACAAGGACGAAGGGTGAGTTTATTATTTTGAATATTATTATGAGTGTGAACGTTTTCTGACAATTTTGAGAGAAATCCGACTATGACTGGAATATTTGAGTCTATTCCTAAATTTGTGACAGGTACGGATCTAATAGGAAACTTTCGAAATTCTTAAAGGTGATGTGGATCTGAATAAAATAGTTTATTGTTGACCGATTCACTGGTTCTGCAGCTATTCTCCAACTCACCTTTGCCACCCGTGGGCAATGCACAACCAGTACATGATGATCACTAGAAAACATTATCATCTTCTATGATTCTAATTTTGATAAGTGATTAGCATTAATTTCAAAATAATCCTTTATAGTGAGCGAGTCTTAAACACCTATTTTTCACTCAGTATCTCCCCGAAGAGCACTGATAGACATAAGTTCCAGTATTGTCTCGAAAAATTCACACTTTTCAAGTAATGTCTGAGCTCGAACAAAAGCTATTAATCAGACTGCTTTTGTTAAATTCCGATTACGTGTATGCGTGTCCAATTTCAACATGACTGTTCTTCCGTAATAGATAATCCGTGTTTTCACTCAATGCCTACTGGACACATTACATTTTACATAGCAAAACAAACAATGCATAGAAGCCATCAATATCACCCAAATTTTGACGAATATGAAGCAAAGATAGGTGCTGTATGCTGATCAGTTGAAACAACATTTAGTGTACACCTTCGGTTCCGGATGTCCTTGAAAATGATAAACGTTGTTGAACACTGGAGATTTTTAATGGGCAGTTCTTCGCACGCGCTTAATTACCACTTTTGGCTGCAACGGCATAGACGACATATTGTTGGGTACCGTGCACACAGTATTAACCTGTCATTCAAAAAGTCATTTTCGTCCCTCTCTCAATACCGTCTTTGAAAAAGAATTTTACGCCGATATTTCTAGTTACATGCTAGTGATAAGCTTCCGCTATGTTAATCTTCTGTCCAGTGCTGTGCTTTTAAACCATTACCCGCGAACTCGCCAACGTTTATTGAACTCGATTACCCAGTATACTCTCTCCGTTGGTGTGCACAGAGAACCGGCATCCACTACTGTGGAGCGACTTCAACGTTTGGAAGAAGCCGAACCTGTATTCCGGAGGACCGCCGACCTTAGATGTCTGTCCATTTTACCAGGACAACATATGAGTTAAATATTCTTTTCAGCCAGCAGTATGTTTGTGAGCTGCGGTATTTAAAAAACAAGTCAGCTAAATCCGACTGGTTGCTCTGAATCTACTCAAAGTTTATCCAGTTTTCAGGATTTTCCACAAGTCAGCTCAACTGACTTTTGTTAGCTCACGTAGGCGGTCACCGTGAAGTCCTAAAGAATAATACAACAGAACTTTTTGTTCTTTCCGGGTAACTGCGCAATTAAATTGTGGTAGAGCACATCACAAGCGAGTTCAACGCGTTTTGCATCCACATATGATCATTGTCGGGTAAACGCTTACAAGTATCCAACATAAATCGGTTATATCGGTACAATTTACTCTTTGCCGGCTGTTGAATGTTGCAAACAAGCAACTCTGGAAGTAGTCGTCTTCACATGTTTATGGTTGATTCACGCAGAAGATCTACCTGTCTTCCTTCATCTTCTCTAGGCTATTATCTAGTACTCAGAACGCTAGCAAAGCTTTATTCAAAATTAAAATATGGTTATCTCTGGTTTCTCCTTCACTGCCTCACTATCATGATTTGATTCCTCGAACGGACTTATTATGTGAGGACAACCGATTAATGACTGCCAGTCGATCCAAATCACAAGCATGAGGGTTCAAGTGAGACTAACGTTTCGAGCAAGGAACTATAGTGTAGTCGATGTCGGCCAATGAGATTTATTTGTCAGAACACAAATGTCTTTCCAGTTGTGGTGCTGCGAAAACAAAAGAAATTGTGACCTCTCCCTCAACCCTGTCGAGCAGCGAATTTCGTCACACGTAAGAAGTCAATAAGAAATTAAAGTCATGAACTGTATTGTGCAGGACTCCACCCATAAAACACTTTGCGGCAACCTAAAGGGTACTCGTTGCATACTGGAAAGTTTTTTTTAAAATGCAATCTACAGGAAAATTGCCAAAGAATTGTCATACGTCTGTTTGTGAGAGGTTCTTGCCATTGCCGGGTCACTGCCAATGCAACTGATAATTCCTTCTGAACCCCATCATTCCTGAGCATCGTAGAAGACGCCGGTTGATAGTTGTGTAGATGACCTTAAACTTATGAGGCGTGTTATAGTGATCAGGTTTCAACAATAAATACGAGGTAGTGATTGACGCAGATTGCTGATAGACACCGGTAGCAATAAACTTCGGGGCCATCTCAAACCCTGGAGCTTTGTAGGCAATTACCACTTCTAGCTCGAATTTAATGTTCGGCTCCAGTAACGTATGAGACATTACATCCACAACAAAAAACTACGTGTGACTTGACAGGTGGAACTGTTGGCCACTTGATATTAGGTGTGTGGGTGCAAACAGCCAAATAGTTGTACATTGCTAAGGATCAGAACAACGGCTCTCAGAACACGATTCCTTATCAATGAACTCAAAACATCCCTTCTAAGTAAAATGGTTAGCGAAACCACTCCCGATATCTGTTGTGTACTGTTCTCTTCAAAACATGTTGACTGTAATTATTGATAGATCAAGAAAGGTCACCGTTTCTTTGGGGTGGTTGTAAAGTATATCTAGTTTGACCTTCAACGGATTCTTCCAGCCCAATCGGTTAAAGTTTAAGTCTACAACTGATTGGTGCGAAGCTGCCTGAGTCGGAAGTACTGATCGATACACGTGATTTGACAGTGTACTAACCGTTAGATTGTTCTGCCACACATTGTGACGAAGCACTTTGAGGAAATATGTTCCTTCTAGCGACAAATACAAATGTTCCTGAGTAGTTTACACAAAATGAATAAGGTCGCCAGTATTTGCTGATAAGCGTAATATCACTCACAGGAAGCTGTGTTTACTTTCTTATGCCGATACGACTGTTATCAAAAAAGAACCAGTGTTCTGAACCTTATTGCAGTGGCTGTGCTCCATAAGAAGACCGATAATTCAGTACAGTTCGCAGCTTATTTTCAAACTGACCTAATAAATTTAATAGTCTGTAGTAGTCGACTATGAAAACGCAGCAACATCTGTAATACGTAAAATGGCATTAGTGATGACATTTATAGTGAGCTACTACACGTCCAGGTGTTAATAGACGAATATGCCTTTGAGAAAGTCATTATCAAGTCATCGTGCGTTTAACTTATAAATAACAGATGTGGATTAAAAATTGGGTGTGTATTTGTTGGAATACGTAGTGTACTGCCGGACACATCAGTATACACATATAAATAGTCAACGGTTACCACCACTTGCCTTTTTTAATTGATTAGGTTGCAGTAAACAAGCACACAATCGTGTTATCTGCATTATAATGTTTGATCGCTGCTGTTGTATCTCTCTTCGGCTTCACTAAACAGTAAGCCTTACGGACAAAAAAAAACGGTAGAGAGAACACGTGAATCAGTAGAAGTACATAGTGTTTTGTCACATTTACAAGCGGTAACGTAATTTTTAAGTGCGTGAACGAGTCACACGTTGATCATTGAATGCGCGGCCAATCGGAACACATCTTGGATTTGGCACGAGTGTGGAGCACACAGGTAGCCTTGACACGTATACAACCGCTACCGGAAACCGAAAAGTGTTGCGCAGACTGTTTTTACATAGAGGTAGGTTTAATGAGCCCTATAATTTCGATGAACCACTGGGTAACTTGACGATACAGAATATAACCCATGTTCATTGTATGACCAATTTAGAGTAACGTGGACCTTGCAGGTTTTATTCGGTTGAAAGTGGAGTCGGAAATCAGGCACCTCCATGCAATCTGGAAGCGTTAGAAGCAACATAGTCAGTCAAGTCATATTGTTTTTTGTGTGCAAAATTGCACTATGCTTTACTGAGAATTTGACCATTAAGTTCGACAGTTGAATTCAAGACCAGTTGGCTGCCCTAATGGGAGAATTATTAGAAGAGAGATAGACTATAAGAAATCCGCAACAAATCACAAATAAATGAAGTCGAACATGTGTTTGACATGTTTTCAATAAATGGACTGATAAGTAGAGAAAGTTGCAAGCAAGTTGTTACAGTTAGCCTTTTAACATTTTTAGGGGAATTCACCTGATAGGACTGAAACGTTGAGTATTACAGTCAGCCCGTAGTGTTCTACTCAGTCCATTTTTTGCCGGCATGTTCTGCTGAATAAGCTAAAGACGCTACTAAATAGCATGTTCACTCTTGTTGTTGTGACCATACTCGAACATGCAAGTTATTATTCACTCATGATCCTTGAGTAAAACTATTCACATTCCATCATCGGTAAGGTTGAAGTGCATCTTCCAATTTAATCAGTTCCCCACCAAAATTCATTCGAAAGTCTTACTTCCCAGGCCTCCAGTTCAAAGGCAGCTCGATATTATATATATATATATTTGTCCAGGTTGAATCAACCTTTTGCGATTCGAATTACTATGAATTAGTTTACAGTATATCATTTTGATTCACCAGGTGATTGAGCAAACTTACTTGATCTGCATTACCTAGTTTCCGTTTTTGTGCACCGTACTCAAACTACCTACCATTAGGCAAAGTAGGTTTTACATGTGTAATCATTCTTGTTTAATTGTCCTTCAAATAATTGAGCTACAGTGATCTCAGATGAGCGTTTGGTCAAACTTAGTCGCTCGGGGTCAGCGGACGTTGTTGTAACT
Source organism: Paragonimus westermani (assembly GCA_008508345.1). Classification (NCBI taxonomy): domain Eukaryota; kingdom Metazoa; phylum Platyhelminthes; class Trematoda; order Plagiorchiida; family Troglotrematidae; genus Paragonimus; species Paragonimus westermani. The sequence continues at coordinate 7,727 of QNGE01001427.1, read as the reverse complement.
CACGAGAAATCGAGTTTCACTTCACCGATTGCTCCAACACTGTTAACCACACGGTTCACAGTTTCACCTTCGTTCAGCTAACTCAACGGTCAATGAATCTATCGAAGAGGATGGTTAGCTGGTCTTCCTTAAGTATGAGTTGGTGAGATTTTGTTGGTAGGTTACTAACTTCAGTTTTGTTATCACCAGTATATTTGGAATAAATATTTTCCCTTTAAAAATTAAACAAGTGGATGACTTCAAAATCATGTTTGGGTTGCGCAAGCATTTAGACGTCCACAGACCTACATGTCTTTCTGCCGTTATTTACTTTTTTGATCGATCTCATTTTTAACCGCTGTTTTTAATCAGTAGCATTCTTTCATTTAGCTTGCGTTATTATCCAGTTGTTGACAGGGACACTCGCCGATTTCCAAACCGGCAGCTACATTTGTGGTGATCTTTGAAACAGTCTTCATTTAAACACTGAACTCCTCCGAAACATCAGTTCACTTGCTACAATCACTATAAACAACATTTCATGAGACTTTATGAGACAGGACTTTTTGTTGCAGTTTGTGCAGACAGTACACCCCGTCTTTTTTAACGTATACGCTTTGGTCACTAAGCCCACAAACTAGAGCTAACGCAGTTCGCTTAAAGAAAACGATGACCACAAACTATATATACCTTTTCTATAGCAAAAGCTTTGAACCAAGGTTAAATTTAAAGTACACATCCAAATCCACCAAAATATCCTTGCAGTAGGTGAAAAAATTGATTATTTCGTTTATTAATGTCTGTGTCTCTGGAGATGATTCTATAGGACTTCCCTATACGAAAGAGAAAACTTCCATTGTGGTGGAAACTAATAACTCCGTGGTTTTACTTCTTTGTGGATGGGAGATGAGGATACGATGAGGAAAATTAATCTGCATGAGTATAACGCGTTTAATGAGAATGTTACTTTATCATAGCTCTGACAATAGATAACTGTTGTGATTACTGTTGACATTTCGTTATTGAATTTTTAGTTACATATTGCAGATATTTTGAAATGGACTCTGACGTTGAGAGATCACAGCATGTCATCATTCAATATTGGGAGATCGACAGAAAAGAAGTCATAACACTGTGTGAATGTCGTTCAGATTAGGATAGAGGAAAACAGTCGACCACACATCGACCAATATTTGCGGTAGTGCACCTCCAGAACTGCAATCTGACTTGGATAATGTAAGGTTGCTTAGGTATAGTGAACAGCCACGTAAGCCATCTTGACTATCAAAAGGACAGTAAAATTGCAACTTTATCCTTACTCGGAAGGAGAAAAGAGGGATGATGTTACACAGAAAACCGTTCAGTTATCGACCGTTTTAGGTAATATTGCCTGTTGATTTGGCTTTTTTGTCAAAAATTAATTCGAACACGTTGCTCCTGCATCAGATGTGCACGTGGTTCAAGAAGCGCAACCTTAAAAAGAAGGCCTCAGAAAATTTTAGAAAAACGTGTGTGCGATCAGTAAGTTACTCACAGGCGGTTCATAACTTCCTGCAGTTGCAGACATTTGTAAAAGGTCATGGTTGAAAGCCTAATTCAACTGACCCAATGATTACCTAGGAGACGCTGATCAATCAGTGAGAATTATATCGAACTTTAGGTTGTTACAGTGATTTTTGGGCATTGTTCACAAGATGCCGTGTTTTTTGTTGATTCGTCGTAAGGCTAATATGTAAGCCTGGCGGGTTGTTATGTTGCTGGAACATTGTTCACAAGTGTTTACAGCTTTTACAATCCCGTAAACTTTCTATGCAGCCCATTTTGCAAGGACGCATTCGACCCAGGTTTCATTGTTGGCAGGGCTGGTCAGGAGCGCAGATGCTTACAATGACCGGGATTAGAACTCAAGTCGCACTGTCACAAGACAACCGCGTTCAGAATTACGTCACTGACCTCATTCTAGGCACGGTTGACTTACCATACGCAGGAGTTCCTTCGAATTCAATAGCTCGTCAGGTTCAGCTTACCCTATTGCATTGACAAGGGAGCACACATGCTCACCTCAGTTTGATACGATTACAACAATGTTTCTTCTCGCAGAACATCATGCTAGTCGCGGTAATATAATGTTTTTTGTGTTTTTCTAGATTTATGTATTCAGTAGAGGTACTTAGCACAAAATTTCACACTTTCAAACAATGTTCCTCGGATGAGTTTCTCCTTACCGAGGTGAATCGTCCAATAAGAATTTATAACAACAATGACACGAACATTCTGCCACAAAAGCATTGGACATAGAATAAATCAGTTTTTATTTTAATCAAAATCTAACGACAACATCTCGGGAGGAACGCTACTCGATGTGGTTGAGATATAGATTATTACAACTTGCTCCTAACGTTTTACTACTCTCAACCCATCTATCGGTTTTTATTTTCTTGTTATCTCTCAGTCAGATCATTCAGCTTTTGACAAAATTGTGATCAAAAGATTACTTTTGTGTTCGAACAGAAATTTCAGAAACACTTTTTGTGCAATATACCTTTTGGGCGCATTTCCCCACACCTCATCAAGTGCATATCGCAGTCTGTGGATTTATATGACAAAGTTCATTGGATTTTGTGAAGTTGAGCAACAAAATCATCGTCCACACACACAGGGACATTAATTTGCACCATTTATCACAACGGTCTATCACTGGTGAGTTGGTCCTTCTGTACTCAGATGAGTGGTATCCAACTGTTCGTTACTACCATTTATGCGAACCAGAGTCCTTTCAATTTTTGTCACGTAACGAACCCAAATGTTCTCCAGGTTCACTTAAGAGCCGATATGTGAACAAGTTCCAATTGGTCGTTGTTATCGGCTCTTTGCGACTCGCTGCATTCTGACCTGATTCCTACATGGTCGTATACATTGGTGTTTCAAAACGCAGTCTGGAATGTGTTCGTTAATCCGATTGATTATTGGCTGTTCCGTCCTGTTGGTGTAACCGATCTGATATTCACAAGAGAATTCGTGAATGATGTCAAACTTATAGGACATCCATCTGCGAAACCTCTGGAATTCCGTTGTATACAAACCAGTGACATAATCAACATAAACTAACGCGGCAAGCGCTCCACCGCCCGAGCTATGAAGCCACGCGGGGGGCTTAGGAGACTTACATTTGAACTTGTTTGTCAGCTAAATCAGCTGTGCCATATGGAATTCATCAAATGATCGGGCGGAATGATGTGTGATATCTTGGCTTGGTTTAATAGCGCTCGCTGCTTTTGTGCATGCCGTTTATTTCACTGGTTCGAACCCAGCCAAATTCCAGATTTTTTGAAATAAGGCCGCAAGTAAATTATGAAATTCGCCACAGTGACTATAATTAATATGATATAAGACGTGATGCTGAGCATTTATTGTGTTTTCAGTGGTGCTGTTAGGATACATGTGACGGCGAACAGCAAGATCGTTTGGGGTTGCACATAATGTGCGCCCTAAAGCAACCATGGGATGGATTTCCAAGGAACTTGTCCTGTTCCCACCCTTTTGATGTAAGAGGAAGGATAGACGTTTGTGCAGAAACCCGGAAAACAAAACCAAGCTGCCGCGATGGCTTCAACAGCCCTTAACTGGTTGGTCTACGTAAGTTTACCTTACAGGGATGTGAATGTATGATTGTTTGTTTTTCGTTTGGCTTCACAATGTCTACCAAACATTGCTACGCATACCCGCAGGCTACATCATGTACCTGACGAGATGCTTTTCACAAGTGAGGTCGATCTACCGGTTTCTTTGTCGAAACCTTGGTTTTTATTGTCGTGGTGTCTCAGCATGTAGGTAGTGTGGATAGAGATTCGACTCAGCTAGCATCTGTTCTCTCATGCACATTTGGGTGAAATTTTCTCAAGTTCATAACAGTACTGGGTCAACCAATCCATCGGCTGCAGTGTATGGACGTGCGCATTATCCGCGGTTTCGGCACCGTTTTAGCCTCTCATGTAGGGATGAATAAACGGTATGGACAGGAAAACTAACTTCGGTTTCGCACTATCAATCTATTCCTCAGCACTCCATCATAATTGTTGTACTTCAAGTTGAACCTGTGTTGATGAGCATATGGGGAAGATTTACATGTAACTCGGGAAGTCCGCGTTCTAATTTGAAACAACTTGATTTGGTTATCAACTGAAAAGTGGCCCACTGAGCTTTGGGACATTACACCTTCCATTACAAAGCACTTTGCGCAACCGTATAATGTGAATTTTTGATACACGGATTCAGCTGTGCAATAATGGGCCCTGGGTCAAGGCAGACCAGGGAGTTACACCCGTAGATTGAACTCCTGACGTGATATGCCTACGGGAATTAGAGAATGTTCGTTCGCAACTTATAGGTGACATGAATTCCCAACAAGACATGACAGTAATATGTTTTCGATGAGGAACGCTGTTTTATAACTGTTGAAATCAGACGACAAAACCGCTATCGTCAGTGGCCACTAGGAAACATCACCGAACAAGACATTATTTACGACAACCATTCAGTAGAAATTGCTACGAGTTTGATTTATATCTAAGACCAGTCATACACACTTTGAGTCAAGGAACTAATACGGTCTACATTCAGGGTTTGCTATACCCTCTGTTGAGTATACACGAAGCACATGTAGCTGTCATGTATATGAACACTTGTGGCTGTCGCTGTAGTTTGTTGGGCATTTGATAGGATTGATAGACTGATTACAAAAATCATTCAGCTCCGCGTGAACGTTATTTCTGTGGTCATTAAGGTTCGTAGACTAGAATAAACATTCCTTTAACTAAATGTCATAAAGCCAACCCACAGAACGACCAAGGTACGCGAAAGAAACACAGGCAAATGTCAAGAACGTTCCAACGGAATATTTATTACTGATATGGTCTGTTTTCACATTTCAGATTTGAACACATGTATCGAGTTCAATGAAGCCTCGGACAGAAATATTAATGAAGTACTGAACACAGTACTGTAATAGATTAACATTCCTGATACTTTTGTTCAATCGTTGATACAAGCAACCAGTACTGCATATAAGTAGTGGACTTTCCCTTAGGTGTTGTGTTTTATATTTGATGGGGAGATTCTGTCATTGACTGAAACGAAATGACAGCGCCTGTTGTCAGTTGTGTATCTGCAGGTGATTGCACCAGTCATTTTTTATACCTGTCCAACTGTACGGAGGGTTCTTAGCTTCAGACCACTGGAGGAAACTGATTTTTATGGGTATTTCTATAAAACAGAACATCATTAGAGCATCAGAAATGTTGAGATGGGATGTGGTAAGGCCTAAAAACTGGCCAATTATGTGCACAATTTAATTAGTCTGTGTGTTACCTTTGTTTCACATAGGTCGCAATAGCGCATAGATCTAGTTTATCCGACACCTACGCGTAGACAAGTCAAGACCGGACTAATTAACAAATATCGCTTCAGAACCTCACTCACCTAGTGCTGAAAATTTCCGTGAAAGTTGCCGTTGCCTGTAAAAAAGGGATGGAAAGTCTATTTGCAACGCCAGATGGAATTAGGCGGCGGAAGTAATTCGTTAAGAGGAACCACACTGATTTCCTTGAAACACATTTAAATTGCGTAAAACTCTGAGAAAACCACTTACAGTTTGTGGGGCTGCAAGTAATTTGTGTAAACGACTACCACATGGCGATGTTAGTACCAAATTTGATGTTTTGGATAGCAAAAATGGGCACACTAACCATACCGCTCCTTGTTAGCGTGCGTTTTGTACAGTGTCCGTCATCTTAGTCTCTTGAAAAACTTTGTGCCTTTTCTTCATATGGTTATTGTTTCTGTTGTGTCTCGTCGACTACCGAGGAAGCTTGCCAGGCACGAGGGTACATGCAAACACGAAGTTCATTTCACCTTGTGGACTGGTAGATCAAAAAACAGGTCGTACGCTGTACTCCGTTTTATACGGGCACCAGGACACAATTACATGTGTGCTCTCACGCGTGGTAAGCTGGTCTGGGCGCATGCAAAGAAAACTTTTGAGTGACATTGACAACATCTTAATCGTCTAAACAACTTTTGATAGATTGCAACTTTAACCCGAAGTCGATTGAGAAGCTTTCATTCGTTGGGTAACCGATGACGGGAACTGGACGGAAGTGAATGAAAACAATGTCTACAAATTAACGAGGAAGGTAGGCGTTATTGACAGCGTTTATCTGCTGATATCGACTACATAAAGTTAAATTGCGATTGGGAGTTATGCATTCGACACTCGATAGACAGTCAGTGAAACTGTCCAACTAGAGAAAATGAAATTGTGGTGTAGTGTGTCATCAAGAAAATATGAAAACCACACTAGCTAACAGGACGGAACTATATAGAGCGTTTTCGTCCAACTAATTACTTTCAGGGAAGTGAGTAGAGTTATCTATCCACCCAGCTTACAAAAAGCTCAACTAAATTTTAAATGGCCGCTTCATGCATTTTCATCCTGTTCTGTCGCGTATTAAACCTTTGTATGTTCAAAGCTTGTTGCTTGTCAATCACTCCTAATATACGTGTTATTCTTTGTCAGTTGTGCCTTTTTTGGCACCCCACCTAACAGATCATCGTACCTCAGAAGAATAACACTTTAGACCATACTCATCATTTGCATATCATTCCCAGTAAGCCATCATGACCGTTGTATAATTCCTGTGATGCAATGGTTGGCGATGTGCTGATCTGACAGATCTGAAACTGACAAGATTTAGTAGCCGTCATGATAACTACAATCTGACAGGAATGATTTTCAAACATTCGGCAACAGCAGGTAGTCTTCTGTTTTGTAACAAGCTTGAAGGATTCATGTCTCATAGTTGTTAACAGATTGTCCGTAGATTCTCTAAAACACAGAGGCGTTACAGGCTGAGCTGGAAAATGGACGACATTTTTCCATGGTGAAACATTGTGTTTCACAATTATCCCAGGTGCAACGTGGTCTTGGCCACCAGACAAGTTGCCACTCACTCTTTCTCCCTGTTTCATTATGGAAGATTGATACGGTTGACTACCAAATACTTCCAGAACTCATTTCTTATAGAAAATATTAAAGGCATGACCGGTACGTCAAAGAATTTTGCATTTTTCAATGTGGAAGTGGCACACTAATCTTGAACACATTCAGTAGGTTATATGTTGGAATTTGGCATCAAAATTCAGGTGGACAGTGTACTGAAATTCCTGTGCCGTGAATGCCACTGTCACGTGGCTTGTCATATGAGCGTTTTTATATTAATGTAGAAACGAAGCTGACGGAAACAACATCCGCATAAGTCATTCGCTATCTGAAGTCGTTCGTGAACTCGAACTACTTGAGTTTGCTAGTAATAAAATGCGTTGCTTTATGCAAACGTTGTTTTATCCAGTCGTCAGTATCCCCAGAGATAATCGAATGTGGAGCGACGGAGCTGCTGTACAAACGGTTTCAGTACTTGAGGACATTGTTGACGGCAGAATTAACCGAGTGGGTTGTGACACCTCACGTAGAAAGCCGGGAAGAAATCTGTCTCGACAGCGAAACTTGCATTGAGACCCTTTGAATCTGCAGTGTTTGGAATGTTTGGATCAGAAGGACTTCTTCACCATACTAACAAAGCAGAATGAACAGTACGAACAAATTAACAACTAAGTTAAAAATGGCAACTGTATCAATTTAGTTGATAATAGATTCCATCACATAGCGTGAAGGCGGAATGACAAAACGGAAA
>QNGE01001426.1:99081-167727 GCA_008508345.1 Paragonimus westermani | reverse complement strand
TGTGGTGTGCATCTGCTGTAAACACTGGTATTATTGAACTCAACCTGGCCGTCTAATTCATATAATAGCGAATGTTGTCAAGACCTAAAATGCTGTTCAGTGTTCAGTAGACCGGGTATATCAACTGTGTTTAGAGCTAAATTTCAGCAGCCGTTCAAAAGCACTGAAACTGAATGTGACAGGCGTATATCAGATGAGTTATTCACACATATATATACATATATATAACACCGGCTGCCGGTCCGGTGGTGTAGTGGTTATCATGTCTGCTTTACACGCAGAAGGTCCCCGGTTCGAACCCGGGCCGGACCAGCTTTTCTTCGTGAGAGGCCATCGCTTGGTGTCAACAAGGGCGACTTAATCTAAGTCGGTCGGTTGCCTTCTGCCGGTCGGAGTGGAACAGTGTTGATCCCTAGTGGGTAGGTAGGTAGGTAGGTTCTGTCCAACTACAGGGTCGGCGGTTCGGCGGCCGCACGCGGTTCGCGCTCGAGGATCCGGCAACTTCCACTGGGATTTACGGCCTTTCTCTCCAGCAGTCGGTCGGATCAGGCGACAATGAGGATGGGTGTACCGACAGGCCAATCAGCAACGACGCCGACCGTAGTTGGCCCAGTAAGTACTAGTCGCCAATTTTGTTTCTGGGCTCGGTCGACCACCTCACCTCCACATGCCGCGAAGCGTAGTCGCATCAAAGTCTTTCGGGAACGCTCACTCACTATTCGCCTAGCTCGTACGGGATGTAAACTGGTTGACAAGTAAGGTAAGATCCCAGCCGACTGATATCCAGTAAAGTAATTGTTCATCTGGTGTCATCCGGGTTGCCACCTAATGCCAAAACATATTTATCTGACAAATAGCAACATGTCGTCTTGAAGACAGTCCGCCGTCTAATCACCAAAAGTGCATCTGACCTCTGTCCATAAGAAGTTCGTCGCCTCCTGATTTACACCAAGGATGTTTTCCTCTTGAACGTCCTATCACTAATCGACTCTGGACTCACCGTACACGTAGCATCAGTGTGAACAATGAGAGGACGCAGAGAATTCTCAAATATTGAGTAACACAACTCGAAACTCGGCCGCCCGGAAATATCCGATGCATTTCATTAGCTGATGCGTTCCCCCGTTGCTGATTGAGTGAAATGGATCAACCACTTGCAGTCCTGAGACCGCGATCGAACACCAGATAGTCTGCATGCCAGCCACAGTAGGTTGTAGTGTTTAGTCAACATTAGGTGGTCGATTTGCATTATTTACAAACACTGTTCGTCAACTTCTGGCGGAAGATTATTGGGCAACTTCACTTCGTTGTTCAGTGCTCTGCACGATAAATCGCAGATCACAATCTTATGCGAAACCAGATTCAACATAGACGGCTGTCGAGAGTGGAGATCAAACAGTTGCTGAACGAAATGTGCAGACGGTCATGCGTTACCCGATAAACAACACCGATACTAGTTTGTTTGGCGAGAGAGTTTTTGGAAGTAGTGTCGATGACCGCTGATGGGGGAGAACTACTCGCTACTGGCTTTCCATCATCCAGCTGTATGGACAGTTTATTAACGAGAATCTGAATTTTTAAACTAGATGTTTGCGTATATATATATATATATATATATATATATATATATATATATATATANCAGTTAGTGTGTCTCCTCTCGAGACGATCGAGCAAACTGATCATTGCTCACAAGCGAGAGTGGTTGAGCGCTCAGATGTGATAATTCGGTGGTGCTTAATGTGAGGTGAATGGCGCAGCGGTCAACACGGTTACCTCATGAAGGCGTGGCCGGAGTTCAAATCCCAGCCGTAGCAAAGATATGCGCTACTGACAAGCTGTTCTGAAAGGAGTGAAACTCGAACCTAGTGTTTCTTCTCAAAAGAGGCTGGCTGTGGGGGCTGCGATCCATTGAGTGATATTCAATCCGAGATTTCGAAATGGTTGGTTTATTCACAGACAGCCGTTTCTAAATATAGCACTATTTTACCATTAACCGCATAAATTGTGTACCTGAGTTGCATGCAACATAGGTATCTCTGTTTTGTTCTGGGTTATAACCAGAGTTGCATACTTATTTAAGTCATCTTGCTCACTCTTGTTTGACATGCTGTCATTACCATCTGTATCTACTTGTTTGGATGGTGGTGACTATTTGCGAACTAGTGTTTGGTTACTCCAGTTGCGTTTGTCAGTCAGAATTCCAGTCCACAACACCCACGGTTTCCGCTCACACTTCATGTGCACTTCGGCCGGGTTTGTGTGTGTCTGACACCTTCTGTCAGGGCGTTTTCCGTCTGCCCTTCCTCGTCCGTTTGGTGAATCTCGTTGGGCGATGGCTCGTCCAGTCGTTTGCGCTGTCCGCAGTCTATCCACTATAACCTCTGAAAGTATTCTACGACCGTTTCTAGATAGTCCTCCGAGTGTTGGAATAAGCGCTTCCCCAATCTGGTCATCCATCCCATTTTCACTATCATGTCTTATCCGTTGGTCCGATCCAGTTGAGCAACGACTCATCCGATCGCCCATCCTGTCCCGACCCGCTCGCTGAGGGTTTTTGAACATACCTCCTGACCACCGAGAGTTGAATTACCCGCACCTCCGGTTAAATAATCCACCACACTATGATTTTCATGACAATTCTGAAAACTTCCTCCACCATCGCAATTAAAACAACTGTTACGTGCTTACTTATCTTCAGGGTGTATTGTGACAACCTAGGGCTGTTGGACATTACAATGCTACTCGAGTAATTAGTGGAATTATTCGTGAACTGTGGCGCAATTTGGTCAGGGGGCGTAATCACAGGAATGATGATGAACTGTCGTGTGCACCAAGCCGTCTGCTATGGACACACATCGTTGTGGTTGATAGTATGTGGTAAGGAATTTTGACTTATGAAAATTAAACATCACTCCCAATTGTTCCTGATCATCACGTTATCGCAAGCCTCTGGCCAGCCTCTTTGGAAAAGAAACGCCAGGCCTCAGTTCCATCGTACTGCGGTCACATTGTCGAGTGGAGAAGGTAAGGTTTATCCCCCCCCCTCAGAGGCACGACGTACTCTGCGGATTGTCCACTGAGATCGGGACCAGTTCACTCACATGAACCAAGTCACTGACTTGTTCCGTCTTACCCAAAGAAATCTGTCAGTTTTACGTAACGCGTATTCTTTTATAAGAACAGTTCAGGGGATTTGGCAAGCAGCGAAGATGCAATTGGTGTGAACAGTTGCAATTCGGTGGCTAACCCTTCATCACTCAAACATTGTAACCAGCCTAAAATCTATGTACCACTTGGACACATTCGAATCAAAACCACATGCATCATGGATCGAAAAAGTTTATTGGTTGGGGCGTTTTTCTACAAAAGTTCGCACATGGTCAATGGTGTCACAACTGTAACAGGCGATCGGTGAACAAATTGCAGAGAATTCAGGACAGAGGTGGAAACTGAAGCTACCGAGCTTTTTCCGAACAGCCGAAAAATGATGAAAGGAAATATCCAGTAGAAATTGACGCAAGTTTCACGAAATGTTGTCAAGTTCGAAAGCTTGTTTGTGGGTGATAAACAGAACTGCTTGCTTTCTGATTCCGGCTCTGTTTCCCATCGAATGAATTGTTTTTAACGCTTTTTAAATGAAAATGAGAATGGGAACAACGGTAAATGAGAGGAAATTTGAGGAGAGCTACTGGTTAGTAGTCACGACAGCAGAATGCAGTGAAATACAAAGGCAACATTCTGACAGATATGAACACTTATTCGGCTGTGGTAATGGATTAGTGAGATGGCCAAGAATGTTATATTGCAGGTTGTCTCTCATTCAAAGACTGATCGAATGGAATTCGAGAACACTTAATCGCTTCATCTGCCGTCACATATTTGGACGATGTGTCCGGATTCTGAAAAATTTGTTTGCTTATTTCATACTGTAGTTTCAGGGGATAACCCCATTCAGTGTTCATCTTTGATTATTGGGAGGACAGATGTTAATGGATGAGTTTGCGTATGTAAGGTTCTGTGGATGCGAACTGAGTTTCCTTTGGAATATTTGCAAGTCCAGTGAGACATCGTCAGATTGTCGTAGTCTTCCTGGCCCGTGACTTTCCTTGAACTCCATAATACTCCAGGTGATTCGATTCTAAACACTTCTGTGAGTACAGATGTTTGTAAGATAACGATTACACTCCTATTGATCCGTTTCAGAGTGTGGGCGGATCATGGAACTGAATGTGTTGGGAAGGGCTGCAGGGTGGGAAGTTTCACAAATCCTTTCTAGCAAGTGCAACAATGTAGGTCACTTTAAGCTCATTTAGGTGTTCCGTTAGCTTCCGATTGTCTGACCGAAAGACATTCACAGCAGGTTGCCCATTTGCGCGGGTAACAATCAAAAGTGTTCGAAATACGTATTGTCCAGCCTGAATGTCACTCACGTATGGTCACACTTTTCGCACCCCCTCAGACATCCCATTCAGCCTTTGCCACAAACAGCAACATGATCGAGTCTTGCTACTGTCAGAGCTCGTTACTCACCATCGCCCACTACGGCTGATCAACGGTCAGAACAATGCCAACTGTCGGGATGTGAGCAACAGTTATGCTCGAGGTCGATGATGACATTGTTACGTATGCAATAACCACTAGGCTAACATATAGAAACGGCCAGATCTATCAACGGTGGCCAGAATGAATATTTGTGGATTGTTCAGTTGCAATTTGGATTAAAAAATTGGGAATGTGCCGAATGACTGCATGGTAATCTGCAAATATGTCCACGTCAAAACATTCAAGGAAATAAATCCTTCAAATTGCTTTATACTTTGTTGAATTCTGGGTGTAGTTCATGTAAACGAAAAGATCGCAGTCGGATAGCAAGGTAGCAAACGTGCCTGACAAGGTCCGGCTTCTAATACTGTCTGCTCACACAGGTTGATAATCATATTCCCCTCTTCAGTCAATTGCATTGTGATTAGATGAACCTGAAATGACCATCACTAACAAGGCTCATTTCAATACACGAGTGTATTTTCGAGTCGCACCTCTATCAACGTGCTTCTGTCTACAACACCTTTCATTCCCGGATGAATTCCAACGATGTTTCGTGGCATCGGAATTACTCAGCATGAGTCATTCTAATGAACTACGTTAGATAGGTACGTTAGGGTATAAAGTTGTTAGCAAACATGAAGTATGACGAGCAACCGTGGGCCCAGAATCATTCGAAGCGACCGACTTCGTGATAGTTTCGTCTTCTCCCAACTTCACGTAATCAGCCTAGTCGTATTCCATATCCTGCTCCGTGCATACACATTTGTCTGCTTGTGTGGAGCGTCCTCAACTACTCGTGTTACCTGGCATCATCTAGTTTGTCCCGCAACTATGAGGTCTCCTATTTTCTGACCACGTTTACCACATTTGCATAGATCCACGCTGACTTTCCGTGAGAGGGTTAAAGGTGACAACGTTCACGGTTGCCATGTTTCCACCGCACGCGGAGACGTGGCAAGTGCTTTGCCAGTTGGACTACGAAGCCACATCGATACATGGACTCCACTATGTCCTCCAGGGGCTTATTTCCAAAATGGAGTTAATCGGTCAGTTCGACCTAGACTTCATCAACTCCACTGCTGACAGGTAGTTTGGCACGTTGGATGGTTCGAGAGACCTGAATTTTCGCGGTTGATTCTCTTCTAGGTTACTGTTAATTCTACTCTTCCACTAATCAGTCACAGAATCATGCAACAAAAATACATTAGATCATAGTCAGAAACCTTTCAACGGATGGATAAAAATAGGATGAGTCTGATTTTTACAAATGTGTGATTTGCGTACTTTCGGGATTTTGATAGTGGTATAATCTGCAGAAAGCCGTAACTGTGAATCATTGTTCCAAACCGTGCTGATTCGCATAGAAATTTTGTTCGCTTTGGATACGTATGTACATGGCCAACGGTCGGGTGAACAGAATTTGCTGAGCCGTGTGGTGGAGTTAGATTCGTAGATCCACACGGAATTTCGTCCAGGTTTTATCTTGAAACAAATGACAGTATAATGTTCAGATGTTTACACGTGGCAATGCGACTTGTTGTTGAATAGGACGAAATATTCCATAATCACAGCGTGATCGCACGAATTATCCACCCCGAAGGATAGATTTAGCTAATACAGCATTCCAAGCGAGAGACACGGTCTAGTGATAGCAAACACGTCTCGTTCGACGGACATGACATTATGCTAACCTGTGAATTAGAAGACTATTGTGTACTGATTGTCGAAGTGGACGTACGCTCACAGATGATAGTGGAAACTCACAAAGACCACGTAACCGATAGCATCGTTTCTCGTACGCCGTCTAGTATCTGTATCGCCTGCACACTATCAAGTGGGGAATGGGACTTTTGTCCTAGCCGAGACATATTGCAGTCTGTCACTTGTCTGACGCACCTCGGAATACTCCACTCATAACAAAAGCATGTCTCGTGTGTCACTGAATACATTTGAGTGGTAATGGTTTGGCATAGATTCCACCAGCTCAGGCCTGTGATCATGTTGCCTGACATTGGCACACACGAGATCTGTCCGAATTGGTGCAGCATTCGGTTAGTCCATAGTAAAAAATATGGTTGACTCATTCTTGTTTCTCTGCTCAGTTTAGCAAGGTTTAGACTGGACTGTTTGCTGGTCCACCTTACACTCATCTCTTAGACTAGATGGATTGGAGCAGTCTGGGCAGGCCGAGCGGTCTCTGCCACGAGTGATCCGATCAGCCGAATACGGGAACCATGTAAGGTTTCGCATGTGTTGTTTCTCAGAAGGAGATATTTTATCCATAAATAATCGCACCCTGTGGAAACTGTTTCTTGACGCCCGTCTCTGTCCAGGAGTTCTTTCGTGCACCATATGTAGTGTTCAAGGGGATCACAAATGTGCAGCTTTCGGATGAATTTCTACCAACAGTTCATCTCATGTTCCGAACTTGAATGCAAACTTCAGCTCTTTCACTCCTGAGGTGGCAGCATGCCATCCACGTCCCAGTGAGTGTGACGGAACCACCCCTTGCCATCTGATAAACAGAAGATGTTCAGAACAATATGCAATCCGCCAGCTTCTCTTGACGACATGAGTCGTAACATTTTGGTTTGGGTAACTGGACAGATCAGTACTCAGGAGATTTCAATCACACTACTACCGCTGCAAGCAGAATCTCTTGCAGATGCTTTGGTCCCCTCCATCACAAACACATACGCACGGGTCTAGTACTGGAACGGCGTGAACGTCACACTTGCACATGAAGAATTATGTTGTCAAGAGACCTATGCATAAGCTAGCCACTTTGAACCCATTTCCTTTGAATTACACATAGCAAACTGGGCCATCCTTCTTCTAAGAATATATAGTATATTTTTTTCAGTCCGCAGTCCCATATACACGCTGACATCTGTACAGATCGCTGTTATATTGGGAGTGACAGGCGTGCTGCAGATGTGGCTTAATTTAGGGATAAACTATCCATTAGTGTCACCTCACTTATTGGTGCCAGTTAGCCTGACTTGAAAGGTGGCTTCCTTATCGAGGTTCAGCTGAATTGCTATATTCTCTGTGTGACCTTGAGGTAGACTGAGGTTCTGGACAATTTCTTGACTCCCTTGACTCCCTCGACTCACGTGACTCACCCATCGGTCTGTTCACTCACTCGTGTCTGAAGTTTGAAGTAAACATGATCCGTGAACGACTTGGTTGTTTGGATGTAGCTTGGTTCCGAACTGAGGTGCTCCGGTTAGTCAATCTGATGCATTCGAACAACACATTTCAAAATTATCTACGCCTCTCACAGAATAGGTTTGTCAACATAGATTCGTCACATCCTTACGATAAAATACAATGTGGATCAAGGTTTCAGGCAACAGTTTACTAAACTGAGAGCGTTGGGACACATGTTTAGCTCGGCAGTGAACCAGAAGATTCATCCAGTGCACGTCAATGCACGTGTGTCGTCCCCTGATTAGGTTCAACATCAAGGAACAGAACGAGTGAGATACTCGAGCATTGTATTGGACACAGAAGTTGGGGGTTATTCGAAGAAGTCTGAGAAGCGCCATCAGAAGTTTGTCGAGAAACTGGGCGTCTCACGTAGAATTCCGACGGACATGCTACTGGTAGGAAAAGAGTAGATCTGATGGATTTGCAAATGGACCTAAACTATCCCGATTACATAATCCTCCGCGTTCGTGGTAGCATCTTCGGAAATACTCGTCGGGAACACAGATAACATTGAGTGGCCCTATATGACATCTTCAAAGGCACTGCCGAAATACAAACTGTCCCATGATCTGTAGATTTAATAGTTCTGAATCCCATTAATATCGTGTGGGTTGTTTAGTACGGAACACCGATCATCTTACATGAATGATCAATTTAGCTGGACCGGATTCGCCCAGTTGACGAAAATCGGCGAAAAGCCGAACATTTTCGTCAACCATTTGTTTAGAAGAAAGTGATGATGGCTCATGTAGTAGAATGAGTAATTACAAAAGTATCGAAGAGCGCTGATGAGTGAGCGTAAGCTTGATCTGACTGGATGAGAGAACATTCGTGATGATGTGAAGCGTTTTACAACCAGTGATTACAAGTGTGTAATGGGGGAGTTTGGTTTTAAATAAGTTGAACATTACTTGAAATTGATCGAAGTTGTCGCGTTCTCACAGGTATCCCACTCAGCTGCTTTCGAAAAGAGGCACTAGATTCGAGTTTTACTCTTGTCAGATCAGCTTGTCAGTATTGCATATCGTTGTCATGGCCGACATTTGAACCCGTGCCATGCCTCCATGAGGCGACCTTGTTGACCACTGCTCCAGTGACCTCACATTAGACAGGACTGAACCACCATATATGAATGCTGAGCCATTTCAATTGTGAGTGATGCTCAGGTTATACAAGACCGGCATCTCGTACTCCTGAGCAGTTATCCAAACACCACTCAACACGTCAGTGGTTTGTGTGATTGCCATTCGGGAAGAAATCCTGGTCGATTGTAGTTAACAGGACAGTTACTGTGTTCCCTCTTGGGACATCCGGGCAACATGGGCATCATTCACAAGCGAATGTAGCCGAGTTCTGGCACGCGAAATTTTACCATGACTAGTGTATGGTGGATGGCAGAGTGGTCATCACGGTTGCCTCACGGAGTTCAAATGTCGGCCGTGGCACGGATATACACTACTGATGAACGGCTCCGACAAGAACGAAGCTCGACTCTGGTACTTCTTTTCGACAGCGTCCGACTGAAATACTCGTGGGAATGCGAGGATTGCGATCAATTGTCAATGATGTTTAACTCAATCAACATCTGACTACATTCGAACTTAATTTGCACTCACAGAAAAACTTACTCTGAGATGTGTTATTGTCAGGTTTACCACCATACCTGAAGGCACAGAAATCTTGAAGTCACAGTCCAAAAATGCCGGATAATATGTACTGTACAATGGAGTGGTTATTGTACCATTTGAACCGGTATATTCTGAGCCGCACTGAACTGAAACGAATCAAAATAGTGGAAACTGTGTGTGTGTTGTATTGTGCAATCATCAAATTTGCATTCGATGAAAGCCGTCAGACAATGTCTAAAGCAATGTGTCTGTATTTCTGCTTTATACCAACTTGATTCAATGTGTGTGATGTGTATTTGTTTACATAAGTAGATGAATGACAAACTTGCTCAGACAAACGTAATTTAGCAAGCGCTCGCTAGCTGAGGTAGACCTCTTCGGAGAAAAGTCCATATGAATGCAAATGCTGCCACCCAATGTGAACGGTGTTTAAACTGAAATCAACTAAATCCCGGACAACTTATCAACGACATGAAATACTGCCTAACAATACATTTCTACCGATGTCGGATGTTATCGAGTTGGAGTTATCCAATGGAGTTAACAAGACACTTGCTCTATCCACGATGAAGACGATCGGACAATCCAATCATTGTTCACAGGCGAAAGTAGTTGGGCGTTCATATTTGATAATTCGGTCATGCCTCGGGTGAGATCAATAACGCAGCAGTCCAAACGGCTGCCTAATGATCACGTGACCAGAGTTCTGTTCTCGGCCATGGTAAGAATGTATGCTAACTATGAACTCTAACAGGAGTGAAACTGCAGTCTGCTATTTTTCTTTGAAAGGGATTGAGTGGAGTGTTTGTTTGGACGTCAGGGCCACGGTCAAGCGTGAATGATGTTCAGCACGGAATTGTCCAAGTTTCAGGCTGCTCATCTCTACTCAGTGGTATTATGGTATCTGTTGGTCTTTCTAATCAGTAGATTTGTTGTTGTCAGTCCACAATCGATTTACCGTTTTCACTGTTACCGTGATTCGCCACAACACACACATCCACACACTGAATGCACACATACGGTGAGAAGACTAAATGGAACACACTTGTAAAGAGGTGTTTCCACTTTAGTGGAGTTTACGGCTTTTTGAGATTCATCCATCCAATCCAGGATTACGTTTTGTCATTAAATGGCATATACCATAGCTACGATTAGGACAAAATCAGTTCCAGACTAACTATAGTACGTTGCACCACCCAAAACTTGTTTGTATGATTGTCATTCGTGCCATTCATAAATTTGTAGCGTCCCACGGACGTTCTCAGGAGTTGTGAGGTGGGTCTGTTTGCCGCAAACCTGTCTCATCGGCCAGATTTAAGACGACCTCAAGCTACTCCACAAAGTCCGGCTCGAAACACCCCCCAACTCATAATGTCTTTTCATAGCACACCTTTATATGTCAATCCCTCCGGTAATTTCCCTACCAGGTGCTAAACTGTAGAGAGTACTCCTGACAGATCGAAGGATGTACGCTTGCACTGGCGTTATTCCGTTTCGAACTCAAGTACCGCTGTTCTTCGTTCCTCCAGTTTGATTGCGCACAACTTGAACACAAATCTGCCACCACGAATAACACCGAGTGATGCGTCTTGACAAAACAAATGGCACTGTTAGCACCAAATTATGTGTTTCTTCGTCTAAACGTCCAAAGCCACACAGGTCCGAAACCCATCTTTGTTCTAGCCGACCATCCAAGTTAACGAATCACTAGCTAGCGACAGATTGATCGACTGTTCAAGAAGAGTCATATAACGCAATCCGGACAGATGTATAGAAGACAAGATTCAACTTGTGCTACGTTTCCCTGTATCAAGACTCCTGTAAACAATGTCATCGATTCTGACGCGCGTGTCACCTGCTCCGCACGCAAATAACAAGGTGAGGTGACACTCCGCACGTATGTCAGTTTCTTATGGACTTGATCAACGAGATGTATGCAACTTTAAAACAAAACAGATCCTGGCCATAATGCTGGACCAGTCAGTAGTTCCAATACCTGGATGTTGAACATAATTATGATGACTTGAAGATAACACGTTGGACATCTCACCGGGCAACTTACTGAGGTTAATTGTTATTGGAGGCGTCACTGAAAAGACAAAAAACGGGTGCATTCAGTTCATAATTCATTGTACGTGACTTCATNCTAAACGTCCAAAGCCACACAGGTCCGAAACCCATCTTTGTTCTAGCCGACCATCCAAGTTAACGAATCACTAGCTAGCGACAGATTGATCGACTGTTCAAGAAGAGTCATATAACGCAATCCGGACAGATGTATAGAAGACAAGATTCAACTTGTGCTACGTTTCCCTGTATCAAGACTCCTGTAAACAATGTCATCGATTCTGACGCGCGTGTCACCTGCTCCGCACGCAAATAACAAGGTGAGGTGACACTCCGCACGTATGTCAGTTTCTTATGGACTTGATCAACGAGATGTATGCAACTTTAAAACAAAACAGATCCTGGCCATAATGCTGGACCAGTCAGTAGTTCCAATACCTGGATGTTGAACATAATTATGATGACTTGAAGATAACACGTTGGACATCTCACCGGGCAACTTACTGAGGTTAATTGTTATTGGAGGCGTCACTGAAAAGACAAAAAACGGGTGCATTCAGTTCATAATTCATTGTACGTGACTTCATGCAGTGGATCCTCAGCTGAGTGATGTATCAGTTGTCATACTCCTACTAGTGACGATGATGATGCTGAGGTTGAGGAGGATGACAGGGATGAAGATGATAACGCTGACGAAGTTGCTCATACTGAGATTTACGATCATGACAACGGTACTGTCGTTTTCACTGTGGATGATGGTCATGACCAGATGGATACGAATTTCATTGGCTTCATGTGTTGTTTGTTGTCTGAACTGAGTTAACTAATGTAAACCTTACCCGTTTGTAGTTCCATCGATCGGTGAACGGATGGGTGTTTAAACTCCGTAGGTGAGTTTGAAATCGCGATGATGGCATGCTCATGGAATGAGATATTTGATGCATAATAAGACGGGGCTACCGAGTTAGCGCACACGCCGGAGGATGTGGCACGGTTGACCAATATTCAATAGTCGAGGCTTCAGAAGCTCCACATCTGAAGATGGTGGACTTCACAAACGATAGCGGAAGAACAGTGGGAGTGTGCTGTAGGATCTAACATTTTACTAGTAAGCAATCACAGATTTTGTTTGTTTTATGGTGGAGCCCAATGAGAGTACAATTCAACAGTCATCGACATGCTTCGCTCACAATTATACAGCCTGTTACTCCATCAAGTGTGATGCAAAAAATCCTAACTTATAGTTCTAGAATGAGTGACGCTGGTACCAGGTGTTCTGTTTTTAAACAGTGTTGAAAGAAACGTCAACCTCAATAAGGAAGCTATGATCAGGCACGAATGCTGTTCAGCTTGTCGACAACGAGTTCTGCTCCACGCCGGTGAAAGTGTGGGAATACTATTGGAGACAGTAGAATTATAGTAATATTCGTGGTCAACACCTATGCGGACGAAGTTATGGGAGTACAGTTTGACAAGTCAAACTACGAAGAGACTCTATAAGCACAGTGCTATGAATGGGGTACATGGGAAAAAATGAACACGAACATTAGTCCGAGTGATTGACCTCGTTCAGGTTTGCCAAGCGGTAGCAATGCGGTAACAGATGGTACAACATCCTAGTTAACGAACCAGCATTGATTCGTAGATTCACCAAGATAATAACCAGGTCCCCATACCGCCAACATAATCGGCAAGCTGCGTTACATGTGTGTAACTCATTTGTTAAAATTCGCTCATAACATTTGGTAACCTACTGTTGGTCGATGTTGAGCACAATCGGTTCTGCTCCGTTACTCGGATACACAAATCAGGACTTTCCGTATGATGAATTTCAAAAGCATCTAACATGGATACACTCCAATACTGGCCGTTCAAAAGTGACAATTCGGTCTCTTCTGATGTGAGATCAGTGGCTTGGTAGTACAGTGGTCAACGTGGTCGGAGTTCAAACTCAAGCTGTGGAACGGGGGTTCATCAGTGACGAGCACCAAAGCTTGTTAGATTTGAGTTCAATACTTATTGTAAACTTGTTGTCGTCACATGTACAATGAATGTCAACTGAATCCCCAACTACCCACTAGTAACCTATCATCAATTCTAGATCTCGCACAGGCTGTTTTCCGGACGACCGAGGTTGTACAGTTGCATATTGTATAGTGTACCTGAGTGTAACGGTGCATTTCAATAACGAACAGAAATGCAACCTGAGGGAAATGTCACACTGTCAAGCTATCATTGACGCTGTCTTGAAACACTGCGTCAAGTCTTTTGCCCTTCGAGCACGATACATTTAGACCTATTGAAGAAGTTGGGTAGTCAATCAGTTTAACGTGGCACGAGGGATTAACTCCATTCCGTGACCAACCTGGCTTCCAGATGTCAATTTTATCGGAAGTATCTAAGACTGTCTTAGCCACCGAATGAGCGAACAACGCTTCCTAACTCTGGAATCACAAGTAAGTCTTGAAACGTCCTTGCACAAAATACTCATCCCACGTATCGTCGAAGTATTAGGAACCGTGTCACGAAAAGTTAACGACGTAAAGAAAGCAAGAAATTGTATCAAACGCCTTATGGACAGGTACGTCCCGATAATGCTGAGAATTGCACCTAGTTGAAACTAACCATTTTTAAAGGATTATGCCGCGTGTTTGACTACCGCGTCGAGAAAATGAGATTAGCAGTGGCCCAGGCTGAACTTGGCAATTTCAACTGGTTAGAGAATCAGTGCCGTTCTATGGAGATTCAACAGTGTTTACTTTAACGATTGCTGTTGAACGCGACGTGCTGTACGATTTGACTGATCTGTTTGTTGTTACGTGTCACGACAGTGATTCCCATCGGTGGTTGAAATCACCAGGTCTTACAAACAAATCTGATGTAGCAAGTGGTCACCTTTTTTATTAACTGGCACCAATCCACAACAGTTCCGCTGACATCAGCTCAGGCGTGAGCTCCGACTGGCTGGATATTCTTCAGTCAAGAAACCGCTTCAATCCAGCTTCGTCACAGGTGAATTTCATATATATATATATTGATTGATTGCACCGGTAGCTCCCATTTATTGCCTCGGAGCACCCACCTCAAGTTGAAGCTTGTCTATGTGCTCTCTGATCAGATAAAACAAAAAACCGTCAGCATCACACACTGTTAACTTATTTTGTCTCCAGTTCGCCTTCACAGCTCAGCTGGATGAAAGTTGCCGTCAACTTATGCAAAAATATGCGTTGCGGCTGAGTGTTACTTAACACTGGAATTCAGTTCGGCTAGCATTGAATACTTACACAACTTTATTGCTTCGAATGCACAGAAATGTGTCATCGCACAACGGCCAACGGTGAAATTTGTAGATAAACCTGACGTCAGTAGCTTCCGGAAGAAGAGTGAACTAACTGAGCCGTGCACTCACTAGGTTATAAACGCAGGTTGAGCAGGCATTGTCTCTGGATGCATTCCGTTTTTATTTGGTAGGTGTCAATTACGGAAACATCAATAACAGTTAGGCTACACGGTACCAATTCATCACTGAATAATTATCAGTGAGGCTTAACGAAGAACTGTTTGAATTCCAACGACGCATGCTTCTGAGTATATGTTGTAAAGTAACGGGGTGGATGCTCACATTACTGCTAGCCACTCTCTGAGGACGACATTATTGTAGTGAGCACTGCAGCTTGGGAATGTCACATTTTTGCACTGGCCACTGATTTGAATATTTCATTCAGTTCGACACTGTGTAGTTTGGAAAAACCAGAATATCACATGTATTCTGAGCAGCTACTGGGAATGCATGTCTCTATGATGTATGTGCTATATCAGTCATTGCCTGAAATTTCACACAATCAAGGTAAACACAATGGAAAGAGTGAAACCATAGAATGTCAACAACTGGAAAATGTTTAACAGCACCTATCAAACCAGAATATTAGGTGGTACTGAGCAGCAGTAAACGTGATGGTCAAGTCTGGAGTCGTTAGTGAGTCTACGAGTGATGGAAATGCCCATTCGAAGGTTGGGTGATGACCGTGTGGAAAGTTCATAATGATGGTGTCGTTTTCGTTTGGCATGTATTTCTGTTTCCATTTCAATCTCGAAAACCCAGTCGGAATGCATAATACACAGTACTCAACTCATTGTGTAATGTTCTAACCCTGTAAACTGGTGTTTGTTTCACGGAACTCAGAAACAAACCTGCTCGAGAGTCCGCATTGATCAAACTGTAATTGTGAACCACTATTAAAAGTTGATGCCTAGGCGACACATATAACCACGGTGACATGGTTTGATTGGAAATCCATAGCAGTTCACTTGTCTTGTCGAACCCGTCGTAAATTCTCATTTGGAAATTCGGCAGAGCCTGTAAATCAGAGGAATCGTGTATGTTGATTAGTAAAAAGGAGATTGTCATAGATACACAACATATTTGGCAGGATATATCAGCCAACAGATTCAATTGTGAAAATATGCATATACGGTGCTTCAGTGACTTGAAGCCCCAAGAATGAATACTGTTGTATATCCGTACTGAGTGTGTGTTACTACCAGGAATGAATGATAAATTTGGAATGGTAGCTGATGGAAATTGATGAGTAGTTTTGTCAGCTGATAGCAAATCAATAGGTGGTCAAGAGTGCATGCAGACAGTGTGACTTGTCCGAAGGATTCACACTGCAACCTTGGTTCTCATACGAAAATTGGCATTGTGTCAAAAATCACTTCCTGATAGCTGATGCACTCTGAGCGTTCATATGTTGCAGCAGATTCACTCAGTGATGAAGGTCACAAATTGTTTCAGATCCAAACGTGATGATATTTCAATGTCGTCTGTGGGTGGAAATCAGTACAGAATTTTCTGATTTCTGCATATCGCTTCGAACACTTGGTGAATTCTTACCTCGGCTTCATTCCGTTAAATACGTGAGGATTACTTCGAGTAGAAACACCATAGGTTCTTCAGGTTACTGTTGTTTTCGCACAGGTGAAAACCGTAGTTCTATCTCTGGCCTTCGGAGTCTCCATCCGTTCCACGCTACTTGGGCAGTCACTTCAATAATGTGCGTATGCTCCTCACTGAACATCCCCCTCCCTGAACGCAAAAAACGTGCTGTTAACTCGGTCTATCTTGGAAAGTTACTTGGGTCAGGTGACTCCTGTGCAAATTTTCGGCGCCAGAGCTACCGATTAGCTGCATACAGTAGAGTGCGGGTAATTTTTAGAAAAAAATCAGTAATAATGACGAACGCTGTCACACATTCCTTAAAGGCTATTAGGCAGCTGAATCGTTTTGTATGGAATGTTTGTGTGGTGTTGGTGCTGACCATGGGGTTAGGTAGGCCACTTTTCAACAGGTTGTCGTTGTTTAGATGTGAGCAGAAAATGTGGAAACCGGACACAGAAATATACTCACGTCCATGCTGTTCACAATGTGTTCGATGACCTTGTTTCTGGCCACTTCAATTTTGTAAACAAAGGGGTTCTCTGGCACTTCAGACATGCCATTGAGCAAAACTTTTCGCGTTGGCTCCACTGAAACAGTACGTAGTTTGGTGCCTAGACGAGGATTAAGCAGTAAACGGAATGTTAGTCGTTTACAATGTTTGTTGAAAACCGGAGGTTGGAAGCAGCGACTTCCTTATGATTCGGTTAGCAAAATGTTTACGTGGCATAATAAGTTCACGCTTGCGTTTCACGTCTTCTCATCTGCAGTTCGTTTCGACCTTTAAAATGTGGTCCGCTGGTTTTGGACTACGTGTATCATCACCACTTGTAGGGTTCTCAGTTGCTGTTCATCGTTCTTCTGAAAGAAGATTCAGTATTTTTTTCTAGTCACACTCAAACCTGTAAGTTGTTTGGCTTCGCGATTTTGTCTGATTCCAATCATTCTCTTTCAGCACGGATTCTTTCTTGAATGTGCAGCCGAACGCACAGATAGACACTAATCCAAGTGTTTTGGACCCAGTTCGTTCTCTTGATGAACCGTTATCAGACAGCGAGAATAGGCAACTCGTTAGGATCTCCGAAACAACATTTCTCACTCACTCTGCGTGGGATCACAAGACACAAATGTTACTTCGGAGAACCTCATATGACTTGCTGCTGATCAACGTCGTAGTCAACATCTTCTTACACACACTGATTCTTGTCTACACCTCTTCTGCCTACAGTCTCATGGACCGACTCCTAGTTGACTGTACAGCACATTTAATAGTTCCCATATCGTCGTTGGCTGAAGACGGAACTGTGTGGGAGTGAACTAACTGCTTTCCGAAAGTCCAAAGGCGATGGCATCTTTGTGCTTCCTAATGGTCTGCCAGGAATTTGTGTGTGAAGACCACTCACTGCTTATGGTCTATCTCATAGTCCTACAAAACGGCAGAAGTCAAATGCGAGCACATGGTGCCTCAAGAAGCTGACGTCATCGTCCCATAAATTTGTGTTACATCACTTGTTTTCCAGAGAACATTTCATCCTCCTCTCTGGCGAGACAACCTTCGTTCTCTTTTCAGGTTGGACCACCAAAATGTTGAGCGCTATGAACCTTCAAATTCAATTATCTCTATCGTTCAGGATGTCACATTTTACACAACCACTCCAGATATCATGACGACTTGCTCACTTCAGTCGGTGTTGTGTGTATGATTCACCCAGCGAGATTGTCTGTGTGAGTTTCCCTTGGTTGAGTGGCACACTCACTCTCAGGTAGCACCTGTTGTTCGAATATCCACTTTGGATGAGACACATTCATTGTGTAGTTGGGAAAGGTCAGACGAGTCTTCTCCTGTCTTGACTAGACAACGGCCTCCTAGGTTCTTCTAGACCTGCTTCATGCTACGATATATATTTCGAAAAAGATTGGTTAACAATCGTCAGTGTACGGTTCGATCGCTTGGTAATTTTTCTTCCGCATTCCTATACCTCTCTTGTCGTGCCCAAAGAGTTGCATTTCCGTGGTATGGTGGAAATCACAATAGTGCTGCGCTAATTACCATGATAGGATTCAGCTAACGGTTTGTGCTCATTAAAAGAATGTGAGAACATCTAGTGCCGATCATCTGAGGATTTGTGGGACGAGAAAGCAAGAAATTTTGCTGAACGTTGGAACGCTGGTGTTAAAGTTCGGCCTACATTTAATTCCGTGTTTTTTCATTACTCTTAGATTACTGATACTTTGAAACTGAAATCACATAATAATCGACAGGTTTTGTAGTTTGCAATAATTGAACAAAACAACGTATGTGGCAGTGTACTCATGTCTACTTCCCTCATAAATAACCAAGTGAACGCTTACTAGCTCGCACCTGTTACACTTCAACGCTTTGCCGATAGGATATGTGCTATTAACTGCCCATTTCAAATCATAGAAGTTACGATGGATATATTGCAGTTGAACGCGCGGTTGTGATTCGTTGTAAACGAAACTCAGGTGACCCAACTAGTTATACAAACAATCCCTACAACTTCTATTAATAAGTCCGCACTCAGTGCTGTCGAGCCAATTTGGATTTACAGGTCTCATTCCTATCTGGTGAGCTATGTGGTAGTTGATTTAACAGCGCCAGGAAAACATTACCGGGAATAAATTCGGATATGCATACTTGAGTATGAGGCGGTCGATGAACTGATTGCATGGAAACTGTACTATGGTTAACCTTCTATTTCAATGTATGTGTCAAACTGTAAATTTGTGAGAGTTTTGATCACAATATGGATCAAGCACCGAACCACGTGATGACATGCTAGATTTGTCACATAAGATACCGCGGTGATATATGATTTTAAATACCAGTCACATTAATTACGCGACATAATATAAGAAGAGGATGGACGTGGGATAATTTGTCGGTTTAAAAATATTTACCTGCTTCTGAGATTAGGTCAAAACCAATCAACACGAACGCAGTGAGCACTAACAGAAACGATCGTTCCATTTCACCGTGCGCGATGATCTGAAGCAAACTTGCAGCCTGCCTGTATATATGACCATTATATTGTCAACCAATTACTAAGCAGAGTTCCACCATGTTGCTAGTCCACCCTGACCTCGACTCCGAGGACCAATAAGATTTTTGGACATGAAATTCCAAGTTTCTTTACACAGAATCCGAAATTATTAGCCGACTGGCCTGCCAAGACTGGCGACTCACCAAAACCCACAAGATTGCATATCGAATTAACATAGGGAGCTATTATGATCTGGTACGCAACAAACTAATAACACAATCTACTCATACTAGATACAATCGGCTCGGCTCACATTGACAGCACTTTTAGACAAATAAAACTGATCGCTTTGGTGAGCTTGTTATTGTGAATAGGGTTGGCGAATAACTATCGATCCTGTGGCCATGCCATCTCAGAAGAATTGAGCAAGCATTCGTTTGTGTGATGTTATCTGTTTTGGCTGTTTGCCTTCATTAGTATCATATTTATGAAGTTTGTCATTTTCTTGATTACTTGCGTAGAAGTGTGCGTGGGTTATACTGAGAGCTGGTTACTATGTGAGGCCGAATATGTTTATTCTTCAGCACATACAGTCAAAGCAGAAGGGCGATTGTTTGCAGATCACCCAACCGATAAATGTTCATCCCCAGTCACTTTCTGTTCGATTCTTGTCTCTCATTTTTCCGCGTTTCCTTAATAGGTAACCGGTGCATTTCACGACTTTAAATCAAGTACATAACTGTGGCAAAAGGGATGAAAACTTGCCGTAGCCTAAGCAGATCTCTAGTTCGGAGACTGAAACACTACAAGCGGCTCATCGTCTGAGAAGTTTTCAATACCACTGTGACTCATTCGGGCAGTTTGTGCGAAACTTTAATTGTTCGTTTGGCCTGAAAATCTACTGCATGCCTTGAGTGACCGATGGACTGGATACTGAACATATGCGTCTTGCGAAGCTTCCAATTTGATACATACAATGTCTTAGCCACCTCGCGGATATCACTGAGTTCGTCACAGGTGTAATGTGGTATGCGAACTGTTTTGTGAATCTCAGTTCCACAGCCCGATTTATTCTCTGAACTAAAATCTGGAAGTGACGCATATGATTCAGATGGAGTTCCTTTTGAATTATCAATTTCCAGAATCTTCCTATCCATAGGTAACCTGTTGTTATTCAGAATCGCCTTAGAAGAGAAGTAAACTGTTGGTCATTCATGCTGTTAGATTTGTCTGGTAAATTACAAATGAAACTGCAAAAAATCCGCTGTTGGAACATCTCGTTTTCTCGTATTGTCTTGTGGCTGATGTCAACACCATCTCAACCTCTGTCTTTCAATACAATATGCTCGTGTTGCCTTCCTTGTAATACTTTTTCTCCACTACGAAGTTTTGATCGTAAAGCATGTGAGGTGATAGCGTGGATTCAGGCAAATTGAGAATCTTATTTCATTGGTGTCTTTTAAGTTGAAGTTGCACGCGAATTGACCAAGCCTTTTGCGCAGGCTCAGGACATGCCTGAGATTTCTTCAGAAGCAACACAATTTTTTCCAGTTTTCATCAACTAAATAAATTGGGTTTTCATTCAAGCGCCTCTTGATTCGAGTATTATTCACATTGTGTGAATACCAGAATTCTATCGCGAACCACTTGTCATTTAGTAATTATGTTCAGGACTTGAGTCTACCGAATCTCCGCTGATAGGAGAACAAATCGGGTCCAGTCTCTCAATCAGTTCAAGCTATTGCGGTGTTTGTAATCATTACTTGCAGTCGGCATGCAAGGTAGTGAGCAGTTAGCGCTCCAGGTTCCCTAACCGTTGACTACCTACGCCTTTCAAAATGGATCACCTAACCCTCCGTTATTGACCTAGAAGGCAAGCTGTTGTGGCCATCGAGACACTGTGCATGTCATTCTTCTCACCAAACATAATTCCGTCGTAGTTCAAACGAGAGGAAGACAGCATTGTTTGGATAGCTAACCGGAATTGCGATTATGTATGACGGTGACTCTGGGATGGATGTCGGGCAAGTGACTACTGTAGTATGAGGTAATTCAATGGTGAGTCCATGTTGCAAACCAAAGCGTTCGCTGATGGGAGATGCATGCGTATAGGAAGGGTCACCTTGAGTGTGTACTGCACAATGTTAAGAACACACAAATTATTCTGGGCACGGATAGATCGTCGCGCAAACCTCTGCCAGTTTGATATTTCCAAGGGACTTGTCATTTGCGTCGGTCTTTCCGACAGAATCCTCTGATTCTACCTGTGTTCTTTTGGTGTCTCTGTTTTGATTCATGTCTAGTCCAATCGTATGCCAAAGGGTAAGATGATTTTTTCATATGCTTCTCAATGCTAAGTTCCGACTATCTGACATGTTCACCGTCTGAGTACCACTCAACTTTGAATTAGTCAGGGTAAGCATGACACATTTTGACAAACACTGTCTTGTTGTTGAATGTTGACTAGTCATCTTTCGGATGAATAGCGTTTCACCGGACTGGATTGGACTTGTATTGCATCATTATCAACCAACATACAGACAACTCGGGAAACATCAATGCGAACAGAAATATCGTTTTTACAGTTTTTGAGTGTTACAGTTTTAACTTTTTTACTGTTGGCCAATTGCATTCACTTCCAACCCTGAATAGGTCACCAAATGCCTGGCCTGAGCAATGTTCGTCTAAGGAAGTAAGACAAAGGCATTTACGTCGTTTAACACTGAATGGACAGTCTGTATGACTAACCCTGATAGCCGTTTATCCACACTGTTTAACACCGGAATGCTTTCTCTCACATGAGGTTTTCAAAATGTTTTACACATGGAAGCTGAGAGTAACATCTGTTGATAATTCGTTACCAATTGTTTTCTCGCCTTTGAACAAAAATGTTTTCATCTCGTAGCCCTTTCCAGAGAATGACACAATACGTCCACATGTAGACACTAGCAACTAAACGGTTGTTCGAGAAGACCACTGCGCTGGATATTTGGCTACCATAAATCTGTCAGTTAAACTTAATGACATGAAGAGCTAGTCACTTTTCAACTTCGAAGTTCGTAATGGAACAACAGAAGTCGAAACCATCAAGGTCGCAGAGTGAGCTGATTTGAGTCACTTCGGCGGTGTACAGAGAGGACAGTGCAATTTCGAACTATCAGAATGGATGTATGGGGTCAACGCCTGAACACATACACATACTGAGACTGGAAGAAATGTTCCTCCGAACGTACTCGTACACACAAATCTGTCAAGTATGGCGAAATGTGCTTCATGATCAGGCTGTTCACCCAAGCCACAACAGCCGTCTTGATAACAGTTCGCACTCAACCACCTGATAGAATGCGTCGCAATAGGTGATGTTGACACAGTGTTTGGCCTTCTGTTACGTCATGAGTAGATGTTGTGGAAAGCTTTCAGAACAGAGAGTTCACGGAATGATGCAAGCAACGTGCCTCATCTGCACGGATGAACACATAATAAAGGATAGGATTACACTGAAATATGTCTAATCGATATGTTCTGATACTCTTCAGTGGGAGTCACTTTCTCCATGAGCGTTATCAAATTTTGTGGAAGTCGTTCTTTAGCTGCGTTAATCTAGCTGATCGTACGCAATTTTCATGTTGTCAGTTTGGTCTTATTTTTCAAATAATTGACGTTAACTAATGATGAATTTCAATTGAATTCGGGCGCTGAAAACAAGCGCGTGTAAAATAATCGCATGGCGGTAATAACTTCCTATTCAACTTCTCAAAGGACCAATATTAACATGTTCTACAAAGGTTGGTTTTCCAAGCATTCTTCCGAAGATGAGCTGAGATTGTCTTCGGTTCTTGGTTGGAAATTGGAGTAGATGTTTTGAAATGCCAAACAGCGTTATCAGAGTGCGTCCGGAATTTTCGGTGGAAGTTGTTGAGGAAACGCATTTTTACTCAGCTTCAGGATAAAAAACTCTAATGCATACCCCGGTTGTGATTCAAAATCTAGGTTTGCACAACTCGCAAGGTTCTGGACACTATGATCTTTCTCCAGCCTAACTTGGGCACTCACTGTAACCTATCAGCCAGCCGTTTTCAATCTGATTGCCGGTTACAATTGTGAACCAAATTTGGGAAACGTGGAGACTGCGCGACAGTGTTCTTCCGAGGTGGAGTTTCTAGCGACAATCCCGGAAGAGCACACAACATGGACGAGCATGAGCCAATGGCCCAGTGAGTCATGCACACGACTCACACAAACGAGAACCGTAATGCCGCTAACAGCACGTTAGCAAGCTCTGTCACACAATCCGAATGCAATCTGTGCGCGCTCGCTAGTTTCCATTGTGCCCTAAACCCACTGTACCAAATTCAGCTTGCGTCATAAAGTGTCGCACATCGGTGTTGCATGTAGATTCATCAGATCAAAGTGGTTACTGACGTGTTACGGTAGATTATTCAGGGGATTTTTGCGGACTAAGCGGTACAAAACTTTGGTGGTGTCATTATTAAGGAGTTTTCACTGAACATGTTCCCTCTTGAAGCCGTTTAGAATCGTACCTTGTATCACATGTGTACATCTGCGTGTTGCTTTGAATCAGTCAACTCAATCTGCCACTCAGGTGGCAGTCAGTCGTAACAAATTTGCAAGCGCAATAGTCTGCTTGCATCCGGGCCTAACTCAATGGAGCTCGGGATAGTTGTGTAGTGGCAATCAGTTACAAATCCTGTCTCCTCATTTTTGATCAAATTATTGTTGCCAACTCAAAAGTTAATGGCCGTGATCCATGACTTTCGTTTGCCACGAATGTTTGGTGGAATTCGACACCAAATCACTTGAAATAGCGAAACAAGCTAGATACCCCGGAAGACCACGAAACGCCTTTTACCCACAGACACGTTACACCAGATGGTCCGTGTCTGGGATGGTGTCAAAATACCGAGCCCCATATCACGTGATGTCATGTTCAAAACAGTAGTTCCACACTGATCCAACTCTTACCGCGATTGATTTGTATTCAGTTACGCATACAAGTTGGGTAAGTTCGACAGGAAATTGAGTCATAACGAGTGGCATACTCACTCGCTTAGTAGGAAAATGTCGACATTTGATTCGATGAATATTAATGGCCACCATGTCGACTTTCCCTCACATACTTGTGATTGAATTGTTAGAATAATCGAGGTGGGTAATAAACCAGACAGTTCTGGAAGCTCGTTTGGGGCTGCTGATAACTGATGAGATATCTTGGTTTCCTTTCTTAAACTTATGTCCGAGATAAAATCCGAGGCGCTTGACAGGGTTTGGATCTAGCATACATTTCATACCCTTTCCAGTTTACGATGTCCTGATAGTAGTATAGAATGCCTCAAGTAACTGGGCTTAGGCAAGCCAACTAAGTTTACTCTTTGCCATTGAGCGGACCATATCCTGTTACCCTGTTAGAGCCAGCCGTTCTCTATGTTTTCTAGCCCACCTGCGTGCACTTCAGCCATCCGACCCGGCTCGCCGTTGAAATTCAGCCAACCCACTCCGGATTTCTGAAATCGACACCGGGACCCCTTAGACCGGATGCGGTATAGAACTCAATGCACGAAAGTTCCACGTTTTTCTTTGAGCTGCTCTTCCAACATCACGCAATTAGTTTTAATGGTGTCCTCCAGCTGGGAGTGGCGAGTTGTCCACTTGTTCAAAATTAACAACCAGCTTCCAAGATGATGCAATACTCCCGTTTAGTCACACACTTTTTTCGACGGAACAGGTGATTGATTCCTTGTTGTTCTTACACCCAGCTTTCCACCACTGTGTCCGAAGTTGATCCTTGCTCCGATGACCGAAGTAAGCTAAGTTCGTGTGCAATAGGCACATACGGTTGTGCCCAGGTTTGACAGTTTTATGGATTTCAGTTAAGTGTGAAATGCGTTTTTGATGCTTGATGTTACATCTCTGTTGTAACTGGTTCAATGGCACACGAGCACGTTGACAGATAACGGGACAACGGTGAGTGAAACGGTGTGTAGCGGAACGACAGTTGACGGTAATGAACAACGGACTACGGAGTATGCACGACTAGTCCGAAACTTCCCGGTCAACCCAACCGGCCGAGGCTAACGCATGAACACAGAGAGAAGACTGGTCTCCGGCCAGAGTTACGTTACGTCACTCAATCCGAAGACCACACGGTCACAAAATAGATCATATTTGAAGAGTTTGTGACCAAT
Organism: Paragonimus westermani; assembly: GCA_008508345.1. Taxonomy (NCBI): domain Eukaryota; kingdom Metazoa; phylum Platyhelminthes; class Trematoda; order Plagiorchiida; family Troglotrematidae; genus Paragonimus; species Paragonimus westermani. Next base: position 142,127 of record QNGE01001426.1, on the reverse strand, counting down.
CAGAAGATCAACTCAAAGGTGGACGAACTGAAGAGCCAAACGGCACAGTGGTGCGCGTAGACGGAATGTAGGTGTGTTAGCGTTTGGGCGCCCAGATGGGGTGCCAGAGATTTGGCACAAGGGTTGAAGGGCGAAATGGCATATGACTGTGTCAACTTTGAAGGTCACTCACAACTGTATTTTGTTAGTCTGTGCCACACAATATTTTCGACGAGTGCCTCGACAACCTCCGTTTCAGATACTATCACACAGTAAATACGTCAGTTGAATACCAGCTGGATTGTTTTTTTCATTGTTTTGTGAACAGTTGGGTTCGTTGCTGCAGTTCCGAAAATCACTCAGTTCTGTCTGTTGGCCAGGTTCGCATCTCTAGTTCAACCAGTTCATGTGTGAGCTTCACGCCTCTCAGACTGTTTTATGTACGCTCACATGTTGTTTCTGCCTACCGTCAGCGTCATTAAACGTTGACGTCTGTGTATTCTGAACCACCGTATTCCAACGGCTGGTCGAAAGTGAGCCACCTTATTCGTACTCGATGGTCATCTTCGGGTCGTCCAGTCGAATGAGCTAATTCTAGTCACGTGCTCATTGCAGAGTGTGAGCATTACGCCATCAATACTGGGAAACTGAGCAAGTAGCCACATGACTAACGCCTATTGTGACTATCACTGCAGTGATTTTTTGTCACAGACCTTATAACACATGGGCTGTTTCTAAGTGAATATTTTGCTCTTTGGAGATGCGACTGGTTTGTCCCGATGTGCACACTACACTGACTCGCCACAGTCGAATGTGTTAACTCCTCAGAGAAGATCACTTGTTTCGTTCAAGTGAGTTACGGGGTCACGTATACTGTTGAGTGGATTGGTTTACATATTCAGAAGATCAGGATAGGCACTTGTCTTTTCATATCACTTGTTAGTGAAATACCATCGAAGCAAGTCACTTCGAGAGTTAGAAAATTGTGCACCGGCACTCTCGAGTGTAGTTCTCATCTCCAGATGAACCTACTTCAGTCCGTGTCATTGGCTGCATGTGTGTGGACGACGATGTAATGGTTGGTCCAATTCTGGTTATGCCTCCCAGGCAGAGTACAAGCACAGATTTAGAGAAATCACACAACACCGTGTGGCTTTTTGACATTTCAGTTAATTTTGTGAGAAGCAAATTGTGTGCGAAGCAAGATGTATCGTGTAAAATCTGAACACCACTGACCATCTTCACATTTTGAAGTGATACTGACGAATTTAACTACAATCCCTTCAGAAACGTTCGTCGTTGATTTGGGAACGATTGCTTAACACAACCACGAAGCTAGTGAAACAGGGTGATTGTATGACGTTTCGAGTAACAGAACCATGGCAGCGAGAATAATAAGGATAACCACTTGTTAAAATCAAGTAGACCATTGATTGGTCAATTTTGGACTAACGGACCGAAACGAATGAAAATCATAAAACCGGAATTTATTTTACAGTTTTCCACGATTATCTAATCAACGGAAAACTCACAAGAATGTCCTTTACAAAGCGACTGCGCGATTGACGCATGTTTTCTCGCACAGAAACCCAGTGAGAAACAAAATCTCCTGTTTCAGATTAGCACCTATTTAAAGCTTCCCATTAATCTGTGGCTATTGAGTTCGGATGGGCGGGGCCACGTTTAGAGCACCCTAGCCTTGTGGCAACAATCCAGTCCACTTAGATTCACAAAGATGAACATAATTGTACACACATCGAGCGAGGCTGCAGTACAGATTCTCGGTCGGATGTTGCTCAGGACCGTGCGCTTGCTAATTCAAGACATGAGTTCCGCGAAGAAGCCACATTTTATTGGTGTGTAGCATGCATGCATACTGGGCTCAACCATACATGCAGCTTAGTACTCATTAATAAAGGTTCGGTGTGTTGAATCAGGTGAGCGCATTCAGTTCATCATACGAAACAAACGGTTCGCTTGTACTTTTCATTTCAATTGAGCTGCATTTAACCTTGACAGCCAGTTCCATATTTCGTTGCATCCCAACAATTACCATCTGATTTTTCGAGCTGTCCTACCACTGACATCGTTCGTTCCAACATCGCTAACTCCGTCTGATTAATCGGTCAAGTGGTCAATCACTCGCTTCCATTTCAGTGTTATTAATCCCTCGAATGATGTCGACAACGTCCAGCTAGTGTTAGTTGTCGCTGAGACGGTCGTGCTGTCAAATTGACGATAGTTGTCTTGCTACTCATGAGTAGTGGGGAGGATTTGGAAAATGGGTGGAGATTCAAATGGGCAAAATCTGAGCTTCTGCTATTCGTGCACGATTCCTAACACTGGTTCACCTGTCGCACGGTTGACCTCGAACTGCAGTTTCCTTACATTTGGTTTTTTTGTTGCACTTGTATTGATGCCCGAATGGCTATTACGCTAGTGTTTGCCATGAGTGATCTGGTATGCTGCAGTGCCGTGATTCAATCTGCCATCTTTACTTTATCGACTTACTCAGAATTCAAGCGGCACGTGAGTTGACGTTTTGAAGTTCCACATTCATAACTCGTCTCTGTTCAGCTAGATTCTCGTGAATGATGTGCCTGATTAGATTAAGCACTTCATTGGTTGATTGCTTCTTGCAGGCGGATGCGAAGTTAATTCTTGGTCTGCCAACTTCCCATCAATTAAATCATCAACGCAACTCGTTATGTGTTTCAGAGATGGATGGTTTTGAGCTCAGTGCTCGAACCGGAAGAGCCTAGTCATAGTCTGGTTGTTTGTTTAAACTACCATCACACGTTTTGAGTAGGCTAAACACGGCCTATTCGACTGTCGATCAATTGGCACCAACCAGCATCATGTGTGCCTCACACTCGAACTGTGCTTATGCTTCGCTATCGTGTGTTTGTTTAAATGGCTGTCCGTCTGTGTTCCCTGACTGCTTGCCCTCTCTTATTTATAAAACCTTCAAAGGCAAGCGCGTCCAACTGCGAGTGAAAAATTTGGTCATCTAAATGTCAATCCTGTGTGCTTTCTCTGAATATTAATGAACGAAACATGTTCGCATATTTGGAAATGGGTATGCTTCAACTTGACGCGCTAGCCCATTCACTCTTACGGCACTTCATGTCGAGAATTCTCTCTGCGACAAAATTCTCAAGTTTCACACAAGTTGAGAATGGGCACTTGAGAACGACAGAAAAAATCGGTTTCTTCGATGAACTTGTCCACTAGTTGACAAACGAGTCTGAACAATATACAACCAGTCCTATCGTGATATTACACACCGACAGTATCGAAGGTCTTTTTGTACGCTCAGGCACAGTTTGTCCTCGTGGTTGCTGCTGAACATTCCATTTTCTATTGACTTATTCAAACTTCAGTGCAAAACATACTTCTGATTATTGTGACCATCAATGCATGCAATTCCTCGTTTATATCCAAAGCAAACAATCGCTTGTGACCTATCTAGGTCCATTTTTACCCTGGGCAGTGTAAATTCGAACTGATTCTTGTGTGTTCTGTCAACCCCATTCCTATCAACGTCCTCGTTATCATCCATTCGTCGAGAGCAGGCAACAACACTTTCCTTTTTGACGCTGAACTAAAAGCAATTGTTTTCGCATATTGCCTAGTGCTGGAGACCTGGCACTGATGATATGGACAACTGTGACTGTCAGATGAGCGCACAACTCGAAGCTGTTCATTGGATCAACTAAGGTGACCAAAATAGGCATGTTGAAAATTGGTGAACACTATGAGGGAATACTATTAACATCAATGATACGGTCCACATGCAGAAAAAACATTGAGATTAGTTTTGGTGAACATGTTCAACTCATCGTGTGCATGTAAATCGTAAGACGACAACAAAGACAAGTCCTGACCTGGACCGAATATTTCAATGAACCAGAGCAACGATGGCGAAACAACCCATTCAAAGGATCCCATTCATCCGATGTGTTTTCTTTATACAGACAGGCAGTCTCTGAAGCGTATTCGGTGGCTCTAGCAACTCTAAGCCGATGAGCATCCACATGAGGTCACTCGCCTTTCGAGTGACAGATGAGTTCTTCGGGAATCAACCGTTGAAATTTGGCCCGAAACCTCCCAATTTTGAAGCAACGTGGCGAGACCATAGATAGTACATTCACGTTACTACACAGTGGGTTTTGTTGTTCAATGGGAACAATGAAACCCAACGATAATGGTACCAGTCTTCAACTTTTCGCCATACTTCCACAATTGCAATCAGTGATCAAGGGCTACTATGCACGGAATGTATGAACTAACCTGGAAACAAGCTCAGTGGTTGCACCCTCTAGTCAGGAGAGAACAAGCAGCCTTCACAAAGAACGCGACTTTTGTGGAGGCCATTAGGGAGAATTTGAGTTAACCGGCCGTCGGATATGACGTCCAGTCAATGATCATCAGGGATTTCATCAATTACAACAGCACTTAGAATGCCAGTAAGAATACGGAGGTGGTCAGTTGAAAGGCATGCACTAATCATAGCGAAATCCGGAATTGTGACAATTGCCATTTAGTACAAGACAAGTACCGTGATGAAACCAAATCAGGGCTGGTGAACACTCTGTAAAGTCCCATATCAGCATTTTGCATTTGAGCCATGAGGACCGAGCGAATTCCAGTGTTATTTGAAGATGCACCCAGAGGAACAGAGAGAGATTATGTCCGAAGATGTGTTACGCAACACGTGATGGTAGTTTAACTACAACAGTCTTCCTTGCTCGTCTGACTGTCTTTTGATTCAGGATCCTCGCGCACAACGTTGACATAACGGTCACTTCTAATTCAATCCGCGTGCGCTTACTATTTTCGATCACGTGTTACATTATCTCTGCTAGGAGTTCCCATTTGCGAGGTTTAACTGACTCGAGGTCAACTTCTCAAGGAATAAATGAGACGCGATCACCTCAAGTCCTATTGTGTTAAGTAATCAAGTCGAAACAATGGCAAGTTCTTCGGACGACGGGCTTACTGAATCACGTTGCTCTCCTCACTTTGAGGTAGCTTTTGTAGCGAATATTTCTTGGATTAACTTGTTTACTATACCCACTCTACTTATATATTCGACTTCACTACTTTAGTTACTAGGTACACTCTACACTAGAAGTGACAATCAACTAGTTATCATATTTTACAAACACATGTAAGGTCGAAAAGCTGAACCTCACCTGGGAGTGATTGTTTCAGACGAAATTAATTAATCTGTAAACAGTATCACACTGACAATTAAGGATGATAGAGTGATTGGTGTGGTGGGTGGTTTCCAGGGTATTTGGGCGGTTCAAGTGCGAGATCCATCCGATAAGGCATCATGCGTCAGAGTGCCCTTATCTCGAGTTAACTATTCATGCTCCTAACCCATGGTGTTGTTCGCCATTATTGAAAAAGTGTAATTCCAGAGGCAAAGTGAGTCATAGGTTAGGCAGCATCACGTCCAGTGATGCTAAAGCCTTGGGGTTATTCTGCGTGTCGTTGCCTTGTTAAGGTGATACACTACCAGCTAGTCAACTTATTGCAAGTCTCACTGCTGCGAAAAGCATCATTTCGGCGATAACATGTTGAATCCATAAAGTAAAGTGAGCAGCTGTTCCCAAAAATACCCGTTCAGCATCAAGGTATCCTCAGAATGGAACACTGACAAACGTTTGTCTTGGCAGCGCCATGAATCGATGGCTCAAGTGTGAGTCAGAATCGTTAGCCCAGAATACCAAGCCGATTGTCAGGAGTTGTTTGTCCCCCTATCAGGTTTCGTTATTGAAATATTACAACTGGGCGTAGTTCGCTGTCGTTTGATGCGTGTTAAGGTGGGCTTTTTGTGTGATAGCCAGGCTATGATTGCACTCAGTTCTTGCAAAACACTTCCCGACCTTTCTAACATATTTCGCTTCTGGATCTTCTTTGCATACTTGTAGTTGATGAGTCACCCAATCCACTTTGCTGAACCGAGTATATCATAAACATGTCGAACAGAAACGGGAGTATATGCACACTTTCAGATTCATCCAAGTTCCCATCTATAACTCTAACCGTTTTGCGTTGTGGAATATTGAAAGTATCATGCATAATCACATAGTACGTTCGTCTAACTAACTGTGTGTTAGTAAGCACAGTCAAACGCTACACACCATGTTAATGGAATCCCACTAATTCACATGACTTGAGTACCACCTGCAACTGATGCTAGATGTCTCATCACCGCGAAATTTTCACCCAACCCATTTCGAAAACAAGCATTGCACACGAGTTTCGTTAATGTTGAAGCTCATCATAAGCGCATATTCTTGAAACGGCGGTGTCTGGAGTCCCTGTAACGCTTTCATGACGCGACCGTGTCATTCACTACTCTACTGCACTCAGGTTAGGCATGACTGTGTTATTCTATGCAAGCAGCTCACTAATTCAGACTGGTATGTTCAGATTTTTGGCAAGTAACTTAAATCGAGTTGGACCCTGTTGTTCATGTGGTCGTACTCGACAGACGTATTTTGAAGGAAGCAGGCACTGGTTTGTTGCAAGACCGAATACTAGAGAGATGTAGTTATTCCGTTTGCTGACAAGCTCTGAAGGGTGCACCACGAATTGGTGATCTAACCAAGCACAGCAACGTTTTGCGTTTACCAGAGCGGCTTCTAAATGCGGTATTGCATTTGGCTCCAATACTTAATTCGCATGGTCAACCGATTCTTTGGAATTTTCACATGGACATATTTTGTCCTATCAAAAGTGTAGATGTTCGTAAGCCTAATCACGGTCTTGTGATATGCATGCTGACGTCTAACGATTGAGTGCCGGAAAGGTGTAAGGAATATTTGGGAATGTCAGGATAGAGTCGCACAGCACGAATTCCTTCAATTCCGAAATTGTGTTTTGAGCGAGAACAGAATTCATGAACATCACAATAGTCATCTAATGTCACGTTTTCCACGACTTGACCAAATGAAGCTTGTCAGCGTAACTCCGACGTTGTACTGTCTTTGGTGATTTCCATGAGTAAGTAGGGTTTTAACAAACTGGAGACTGGGTCAGAGTTTCCAACAGAGTTACAACCTACAGCACGGCCGACAGAGATACTGGTCTCTCCTGTTCCAACATTAAGTGATGAGTGGCGGCATAAGTGGATGAGATGTGAACAACGTGACGGCAGTGTTTGCACAGTGTAGTTTGTCACACAGGAAGAGAGTTGTACGCACGTCAATCGGGTTGTACATTATTTGAAACACGATCACCCTAGAATGAAACAGTTACTGGACGCGGTTGGCCAATAATTGCAAGCTCACGGGAACGTTGCTTCAGTGAAGACAATGAAGACCATAGTTAGAACTGTAGTTAACACTATACACTGGGGAGTATAAATATCGCGATGCGACACGGCTAGTCTCTGACTCCTCACCACATGTTTTGGAAAGGTGGCGTGTCGAAGGATTTGCGCACCATTTCGAGCCAAAAAAAATCCGGACCACTTTTCTGCAATGTCAACGCATGCTAAACTGTTACAGAATTCCCTTAAGCTATCCACTCTGATTCAGGTTAAATCCATATCAAACTATCTGCTACAGAGTTTACACGGGTATTTCGTATTAGCACCTGTTTATCCTTGAATGAACATGTGGATGACAGTATTCCCGTGGGTAGTCAGTGTTGTGTAATCGGACAATTATGACCTTGAAATGTTACTTGTCAAGATGGACGTCTACATATTCGACAGACAACTTGTTTCGAAGGCGAAAGCGTTGCCACTTTATCTGTCCGGCAGTTGATCATCGAATTATTTGGTGCTTTTCGGAGCAAAAGTTCCTACAACCTGTGCATGTGTTTGCCGTAAGAAAAGCAGTGGAGACAATGGAGGCCATGAAATATATGCATACATAGACGGTCACTTGACACCAATTCTTCATCGATGCATCTTACTGAGCTACCAGAACAGGAAGAACGGTTGCTGAAAACAACAAGATTAGCTGATAGGTTTGTCTGGTAGTCTTAGCGAATTGCACAATGTATGGAACTAAGCACCAAATGCGTTTGTAGCATGCATGCTGTGATCTGTATGGAGTGCATGCTTAATAATCGAAAAGGACAGAATCTGCTCGCAGTAAACGCAAATCAATTAGTACTCCCCAGTTAAAATCTCCCACATCTACATGAAATGTTGTGAATTACAGGTGGTATGGCTTGTGGACACATGGTCAGATTGTGCTGATCGCTATCCCAGTATGCAATCATCAATGAAAACCCCAGATGCAAACGGTCGGAAACAACTTGACGATAACTGTGCAGCGGCGCTAGATGAATTATATTCATAAAACATTCTACCCCAGTTACGAATTTCAATACCGAAATGAGAATGCGGATTTTGTGAGCTGTTATTACCATTTCGTGTGTTCTCCTCAGTCATGTGGTCAACCCGGCAAACGTTTCCCATGTGTTGATGCGTCATCACAGTCCTGTCATTCTTAACTCGCTTGAAGTACCGTTTGTCATGCGTAGCAAGCCGGTCTTCTGTGTGCAATAGCTGTTGACCTACGACCATCGTCTGCCATGATTCAGACCAATGGTAAACTAGTGTATACATTGCCTTGATGTATGAAGTTAATTCGTTTGAATATTTTTCTGATGTTCACCACTGTTGGGTGTAGCAACTGATGAGAACATGCGAAATGGTAGTACCACCTTGCAAAACCGATCGTCTGATTACGTTATTCGAATTACATTTAGTCATATTTGCGCGCGAAACTTTCCGGTGCTATTGAAAAACGTACGATCTACTCATTGATAAAAGCAACTGTGTTTTATTTTCTGTTCTGGCCTGAACTTCACAAGTTTCACGTGGTGGACCGCTGATGTACTGCCAGTCTCTCACCGTAACATAGTGCTTGAATCACTGTGGATCTTGAGGTTAACACAGTGACATGATTCGAAAACTCGTGACAAGACCATGCCCTATAGCTTTGATTCATTAACCGAATAAGGATGGGTGCAGTGAGCAGAACAAACCAGCCATTTTTATGCTGCAGTGTGCAGACCGTAAAGTGTCTGAGTTAATTANGAAACAACTCGACGATAACTGTGCAGCAGCGCTAAATGAATTATATTTATAAAACATTCTACCCCAGTTACGAATTTCAATACCGAAATAAGACATAACACATTACTTGATGGACCCTCTACTATCTGCTCGACAGTACCACCAAAATATCGGCGTCTTAGCCCTAGCGAGTCCGCAGAGCAAATGCTCAACTCAAACACCCTTGTTTGTCTTGGAAACCATAATTGCAAGGTGAGAATCTCAAACAGCCTTGATCGCACGGTAAATGCAGGTAGCTGTACAGACATTCTTTTGCATTTCTCACAAAGTAATGCCGATCGGAATGGACCCAGTGAGTGACCAGAAGTTCACTTGATTTAACCGTCTTGAATGATTTTTTCATAAAGAGCTCAATGAAGTTCACATTCCATATTTGGTGACGGCATTTGTTCATTGTATGGAGGACGACTACAACGAAACTTCCGAAGAATGCTACGGATGAGCAATTAGAGTATGATTTCGAGGTGTCGTATCCCATAGGTCCGAAAAGTAGTTAGTGAGGTTGTTTGTCTTTTGCAATAAGTAGACTGAACACAGGGGAAATTCAGTTACAAACAAGAGGACAAACTGGATGAGTCAACACACTCCTCAACTGTCTTGACTTGACATACGATTGACAAAGCAATTCAGTCAGAAATCACAAGCACACGCAGATACATCAGTGCGAACGACAGGTCGGTGCTTCGGTGTGCGGTAAATGAGCAGATGCTGGTGAGCATTCATAAGTGCGCACACACGCGTACAGATGCACGGCAATTTGCGTGAACAGTGTGTATGTGTAGTTTCGTTCAGAACGCAAAAGAGCTTCAACCGGAACTACAAGGTGCATAATTTACCATTTGCTATTTCTCCAATTAGTTCATTTGTATATTCCGACAGACAGATTAGAAGGAATTTGTTTGTGAGTTGGGAGTGAGAAACAACATACGGAGAGGGTACAGAAGGACGTTGCTTCAACTCATTTGTTTAGGAACTCTAAATAAGCTCGACGTAATCTGGCTACTAATTCATTAGTCGTGTTGCTGTGTTGACCTCAAGGTAACCAATGGTTCAGGTGTGACATTTTCACACAAATTGGAATGTTTGAAGGAGATCGCATGAACGTAACCACGTGGAGAATATCTCCAGCTAGAGAGGATTGCTTTCCTCACATTTAGCTTCAAGCTACAATGACAATAATCTGAAGACGTTAAACATCGATGTCTTACAAAAGTCACTAAGTGAGTCGATAACGTGTAGAATGTGTAGGAGGTTTTTTCACTCCATTTGCCTTAGAACAACGCAGATATTAATACTGTTGAACTGTGCGAACCTTCGTTGCACGTCAGTTTGTAATAACATACGGCAATGCACAGTTCAGCCATCCATCTGGAATTTTGGATGTCAAATAGAACAGTAAGTTATTGAAAAAAGAGAACGTACTGGTTTCGGCTGCATTGCCTGATGACAAGTCTCCCCTTCACTGGAACCGTGAATTTCATTGGCTGGTGATAAGCCCCGTAGTAGGCACATCGAGTAGAAACGTTCTGGGTTAGATCGGCATAGGAAACTGTTACAAGGCACTAATTTCAACAAACCATGTCTAAAAATGCTTCGAAGATAATTCAGAATGGTTGGTGAAGATAACAGTAACTCCAACTACGTGCTATTCTGAGCAATCATTGCCAAAGTAGTTTGCCGAAAACCACCTACAGTCCCTACGCTCGTCAATTTCTAAGACTGGTGCATCCTCTTAATTACTGATTCGGTCGACAGACACTAACCTCAAGGAGACTAATCGGGACAACTTCCTTCGTATACAATGCATGTGACCTACATCAGACATTCCGCACTGTGTCACCAAACGCCGAACCATTGTCCACAGTTATCAATTGACAAGTGCAGACAGACAACAGGTGGCGTTGCGTTTTACGTGAAACAGCCAGTCAGAGGAGACTTTCACGATGGTTTAAGATCTCACGAATAATTTGTTCAACGGTTCAGGAAATACGGAAAGATAACGCGACAAACTTTGGAAAGATAGACTGTATTTAAACGTCACAGTGATGTAAGATAGAATAACAAAACTAGGCAAAATGTGGTTATGATGCAAGAAGTCGCGAACGTTGGAAAATCCACCGGAAGCTGACAGATGCCTTCAGCGGCGGACTGCAAAAGAAGGGAAAGACACAACACAATCAGTCAACGTGAATCGTCCAGTCAGAATTCAGACATTGCCAGTTACGTGAATGACACCCAAATGGGGTTGTAATGGAACCCCGAGTATTTGGCAGTGGTCGATAATTGTCTGTAGTACAAACACTGATCGTAAGTGAGCGGCCTAGATTCTTGCCTTCTAGTTCGTGTACACTGGGGCGTGTCTAGTTCGTTGTTGAGTTGACCCGAGTATCGTTCACATTAGGCGAAATTTTCTATGGTCTAAATGGAAACAAACATTTTAAGTGCACACATTCATCACCGTTCAGTCATAATCACCTTGTTCTGTTACCACATGAGGATCATGCCCAAACTCTCTGAATCAGTTCCACAGGTTGCTCCAGTTTGACATCGATGAAATTGTGAGTTGAGATGAGAAGAACTTACTAAGGTATCAATCGAAATAGCATTTCGATTGAAAAGTAGTTTTGCTAGTCAGCACTAACGCCATCGAACTTTAAGCCAACAACGTTGAGAACATTCCACATATTCCCATACTGTTCTCGCTTTTGCAGATTTGCAGTCATACAGACAACTTAACAACTACCTCTGAAGCGGGTGGGTCGAGTTGAAGAGGGGCGTAATATTCGGTTGTATTTGTTGCCAGAAAGTCCATTGTTGCGACGGTAGCGTGATATATCCGTATGACTTTGGAAGTTAACACAAATAATATGCCAGTTAATTTTAGCCATCGTGAAATGACGTTCGCTACCTACAATAATCTTGGTGGTGAGTATGTATATTTTAATGGGTAATTCTTTGAACTAGTCACAAAACTGACCTTGTTCCCCTAAAACATTAACAAATATGTCAGTTATGGAACAATCTCAAATGAACCTCTGAAAGTAGCGCTCATTCACTAAATATTCAACTGACAAAACTTGGCACTGGGTGACGCAGTTCGATGCCATTTACTTAAAATCTTATTTCAGGGTAAATTGTTAATAAGTAATGACTAATCAATTCATTAGCACACTAACTCGGATTTTTCAGTGGTTTCCAAATGTACGTGGAGTTGACGTGAGCAGATCGAGATTCCAACCAGGTTCTAATGAGTTCGCTAAACGAAGGGCAAGTGTAGTCAATCAAATTATCCAAAAACAAATCGCCGTTAATTCTGAGTTCAATCCCCATCCTTGCCCAGTTCTTGTGTTTTGGTTCCCGGTAAATTCGGAGGAGTCTGCCTCTTATGTTCCTCTCGTCGTCGTATCCCCAATGCATATACTTCGTGAGCATTTTTATCACCTGTAAACAAACACGGGGATAGTGTTCAATCAAGGACTTTGTGGAACCAGATGATCATGTGAACATGCATTTGAAAATCCACTGCCGAAATGTACCCTCGGAGAAATTCCAACTTCTACATTTGTCTTCGTGACATTTCTACTGCCACGAAAATGTTTCCTCCCGAAACTTTTCACTGTTTTTAACGCTCATCTGTGACCACTTGTTGAATAATCAACTTTGTACCTTCTTGCAACAGATCACAAAACATCTTGTCGTTCATTTTGGCTCAGCATGACTACCATCGTATCGTTATTTGGTAAGCTTTTGGCATTGTATTACAAATTCACAGGCCAATTTCTAACTCATTGTGTAAAGCGTTATGAGAGAAGACTACAGTTTGAGGGGGTTGATCAACTAACCATGTTATCACATGATCATAGAATGAAAGATTGTTAACCACCTATGGACTTTCAAATTTGCAAATTTGCGGTATGTGCTATTGAGCGGAATAAATGGTTGTCTGCCAGCGGATCACCTTCGGACATACATTCGGTCAAAATAAGCTATTCGCTGTCATCGACACTTCTCGACCGTTGGTGCATTTTGTATTGAATAACCATAAAATCGATTACGTATGTTGATTTTCATGAGTATTTGTGAAAATCTATCTTCCCACATAAAATGTGACGGTTTTAGACAGAATAACTTGCGTTTCGTGAGCATACTCGAAACTGGTCTTGTTGGACCATATCCATTGATTGCTGGAATGCTTACAATAAGATTTCAAGGTGATGTAAATCTCTAGGAGAACAGAATCATGAACTATTCAGAGGATTCATACACATTTATGCTATATCATATCTATATTTTCATGAGATTTAAAGTTATAGACATTTATCTCATCCTTGAAGAATTGCAGACGTACATTATTCTTCACTTCTTCGTATATTCTTGATGAAACGCGCCGTTTCTTGAAGGATTTTTTCCATGTGACCCTCATTCCAGACTTCCACAATGCGCCATCCAACCGGATTTCTATATGCAGTTAAGTAAAATTTGTTGGATAAATAAACGATTTTACGAATACAAATTAGAAGCTAGCTGCATACACTGCAAAAGTGCAATGTCTGAAAATGTTGATTATTGCAAATGTTGGATTACTGATTGTCATATCCAGCTTACTTAATAATTCTGGGTGACTTGGCACTAAATGGGATGTATGGAGAGAACAAGAGAATCAATGACAATTCTCGATCTGTAATCCACTGGATTCGGGATTAATCAAAACCAAATGGAAGCCAATTAAAGCGATGCACAGCTAACCAATCAGAAGCTAATTGCAGCCAATGCGTTGAAGAAACCTAGCGTATACGTGTCCCTTCAATGCACAAGCATTTCGAATAACCTCATGAACAATATACCTGTGTCATAACATTATTGTGAATTGTGAATTACACAAATACAGCTTAATCCATTAGAGACTGTATGCAATGATGGACATCATGCAATTCTCATTTGGTAATTGTTTATACGTGTGTTTTGTTGTAGCCGACCAGAATAAGATGTACCGAAAGCATTGTCAATGACTAGTTCCCGGTATGTATAGTCTATGCTGGCTTGAATCTGTATAATTTAGCTCGAGCACAGAAATGAAAGTATGTTGGTGTTAATCGATCAAACTCTTGACGATAATCACGGACAAAATTGTGTTAGTTCAAAACACTCAGAACGTGGCTTACATGGGTACTCTGGATGACCAGGACCGTCTGTAATGAACAAATGACATGTATTTAGATCAGCCACAGTACACAGAATTAAATAATTATGTACCCAAATTTGGTCATAATGAACAAGAATTGAAACAAATTAAACCGAGTATGTAAGATTTTGGAAATTTAATAGAATGACAAAAATGTAGGAGAAATCTCGGAACTCACCGGATGTCACACCAAATAATTTCATGTGGTATGAATTATTTGTTGGTGGAATACTCATTGCCAAGGTGGCTAGTAATGCATTGTAAGTCGTACATAATGGATCATGTTTCATGAGGAAGTCATCCGTGGCAAGTATTGTGTAGTTTACAGTTACCCCGCGTTTAATGGTGATGGTACAGTTTGCTGTAGAATTTTGCGTGGTATACCAAGGGACCGCTTTGGTTAGCTGAAAAGATCAGAAATCGGGGGATTCCTATAACAACGATAACCAGTTTTCGTGTTTGGTAAACCACATTTCTGCACGCCTTCCACATGAACAATTTATTTTGTTGTTTCTAAACATACAACTCTATTAGTTTGCAAGTAATATTCTCATCATTTTTGAAACCCAAATAACTTATAAGAGGGATGGATCAGGAAAAAGGTTTGTGTATCGAAATTCAACCCGAACTGATGAGCACATTCATCTCACAAGATTTACAGCAATGAGGATTAGGACAGCATTTGTCAGAACATAGTTCATCCGCGCTAGACGTATTTGTTCATTGAAATGTTCCGCTGACACATTCCGATGACCTTGAACCATGTTGCAGAAAAATGGGAATCCGCTGAGATTTGTCAACAGACATAGTCGGAAACGCATGGCAACAGACAAAGTTCTGACGGCTAGGAGAACAAATTCTACATTCAACAACCACCCAAAGATGACGTTTGTTCGTTTCGACACACAGAATGTTTTGTTGCATCGCTTGACCGAGCCTCCATTGCTGCTGAAATCGTAGCCCTCTACCAAACTCGCTGGCCATCGTTAACCTCACTGATGGGAGAGCAACCTATTGGAGCAAACTCACACTGTGTTTACCAATTTGTGTGTAACTGCGGCAAAAGTTGTATTGGCAGAACCGATAGGTGCTTGGTTTATGGGATGAAGGGACATCTGTCGAAGTGGGTTCGGATTCTGATTGCACAGTCTAATTCCTTCAACATGAGACCACGCAAACTTCCGGCTTCATCAATCGACAGACATGTGTTGATTACCGGTCACCAGACTGATATCGAATCGATATTGAAGATTGTAGTAGGCTACACCAACTTACGATTCTTCCGTCTCATAGCGGCCATTGATATTAGCTGTTTCGAATAAGCGTGATATGCGTGAAAACACTTATTTGTAGGTCCTAGACTCCCATAGACCCAAAAGTTGTGCGCTGCTGTCCTCCACTCTATTTGCTGTTTAATTACCTCGCCCCCATCCCACCAGTGTCACACATGTGCTTATACGAAAATATATATTCATGGTTATTGTTGCTTGGCAGTGAAGAGAATACCAAATTCCAGCATCAATCAGTACCCGCTTCCTCAACGCTATCTTCAATTTCCTGAAGGAAACCGACTGTGTCACATACTCACGTTGCTTGATCAAATCAAATTCAGCTCACAGCAAAATTATCTACAGTTGTTTGGCTTTGACAGGTGCAAAACTGTAGCCTAAAATTTCATCTGAACGCAAAAGTTGCAACTAAATATGAGCCATGTTCACTTTAATGAACCATGCTAGTTCTTTTCCCACTATCAAGTCAAATTTATGACTGCGATGAGCGATCTCAAGTTGGAAATCTATTTAGAAGTTCACAAACGAAATACCAGCAGATTTTGTTATTTTCAAAGAATGCTAGAATTTTTTGAGGTAACTTACCTGTTCACACAGATCCTTTCGAATTTGCTCCCTCACGGCTTTCTTCAAATACTTGTAAGTCTTTACTTTGGTTTCTCCACGATACAAAAGACCACGGAAACTGCTAGCTATAAAGTGATGGCAAGAACAGAAAGACTCAGTGCATATTTAATCCACAACGTGACTTCTCAAGAAGCTCAGCTAGCATGAATTAATGCAATGGATATTGTTTGCTTACTGACTGTCTTGGGAGCGGCTTCAATTTGAACTGCAGAACAATGAACAAACAAGAGCAGATTGATGTGAGGATTTCATACAAGTGCAGATGCAAATGGCTGGTGATCGTACATGTCACTGTATCGTGACAACTAGTAATTGTTGGGGGGGCTTTGGTTGCAATCTGACTAGCACACACGACTGATCGTAAATTGTGCCTTCCCATAAACATTCAAGTTGACTCATGACAAGCATCTATATTGCTGATGAGCTGAAACAAGAGTTAATCTCAAGTGTGGTGCCCTTTTCTCGAGAGGTTTTGGCTAGAATTTTCATGCGAATTTGGAAACTGTGTTCAACTGTGAGTGTTAGTCAAACTGTACCATATTCATATATCATTAGTGAAACTTGTTAATTTTTGCGCACATATATATTCTTAAGATTCTGTCAGTGAAAACTCACCTAACGCACTGTCGAACAACACTAGAAGACCAAGAATAACGGTAACGTTTACCATTTCACGGTAGGTACGAACTGTGTGTCAGTGATTGAGACAACGCCTTATATATTTACCCGCTTGTATAGTGAGCGAATGGGATTCATAGAGCACGATCTAACGTTTTGACTGTTCACGTGATCTGGGCGCACTGCAAACAACACATTATGTGTGCTGGTATGAGTTACCGACAATAGAACGTGACAACGGAGATAGCGCACAAAAGCCTGTTTACTGAACAGAATTGTTTGTTCAGTGCACACACTCCTTCTACTCCGTACCGAAATCACTATGAGAGATTTATTGGCTAAGTCCAGATGACTGAAACCACTTGAGCACTATGACACTGGGGATAATGGTCTCAGCTACAGTTGCGATTCCCAGTACGTATGGTATGCTACGACCCACAATAATGGTCGGCCAATATCACTGGTATAATTATCGCACTATGTAACATTTTAGCTAAGTGGTCGCGACCGAATTTTTAAAAATCATCTGGAGATCGTTCTCCTTGTTGCTGTTTTTCAAAGGGCACTCCGAGTACGGAGAATCTGACTGTGTCCCTAAGTACACAGAAGTTAGATTGGTTTCACAAGAAGCTTCACTATTTTTCAATGAACTATTTGTAGGAGCATGGATTCCATACGCATCATCAGGAAAACGCTGGTCAGTTTAGCGAGTATTGTGAGTTGGGTAGCGTAATACAGGCTTCTTTCTTTGGCTAACTTTAAATTCTTCCACCCCACTCTATAAATATTACCTGCTGGTCAAAGTGAATCGGGAATAAATTACATCCTCTGGGGTTGCATCTCCGCACGACAGTTTGGTCAAACAAAATTCACTCTTTCACTAAGCTTGTGTCACTCGGTCCATTTCCGAAGTGTAATACTGAAAACATCATATTTTGGCGATCGTTACACTGTCTAATGTTCTTCATGTATCCCAATACATTAAAGCGAGTTGTATATATAGGTATATATATATATTTCTTGATGTATTGAATGCCCACCCAAAAATTGGCGCCATACTTACCGAGTCTACTGCCAGTACAGACCACTGATTTCCGCATGTATTTTCGGGGGCATCGATCATTTCTTACAAGGTTATTGAAAGACTGGGCCAAATGACCTTCATCGCGCAATCGTACCCTATTCATATACACTGGCAAACTATTCCGCAGTCACAACGGTGCCATGCAATCCGCACTGAGTTTTCCTTGTATATTCCTTCAAGCAACAGTTCCACATAAATCGTTTGCTTTCACATAGACCTTTCTCTCGTAAAACACCGTGTTACGTGACCGGACGATCATCTGTTTTACATATAGTTCATTTAAGGGTTTTCGATATGTGGCTTCAAAAGTAATCGAAAGACCAGTTTTTCTCACACCAGAACATGAACGAACCTGGACAGCAGTTGCATTGGTACTAGTTTACTGATTTCACTGAAATTACGATGTAAGTTGAACTCATGTTCAGTCACAATAAATCGACTAGACAATGCGCGCTAAAAAATTAATGCTTTCTCCAATTTGGAAGCTATTAAATTATCTATACAGCTGTTTGATTTGACGAAGCCGGTGTGGAGCTTGGATGGGCTTCTGGTTGGTTACTGCTTTGGTACACCGGTCGACCAGGTAGCCCTCTTTGGTGGCCTGTAGTATTCGGCGAAAAATTTGTCAAACTTGGAGCAAGAGGAGCAAGGGGTTTCCTCAATCAAACCACTTCTCATTCTCCTAGTTTATCAGCACAATCCACTCCTGTTTCCAATGATAAACAAAAGGTTTTCAGCGTCTGGCAATACATGTTTCCCAAGATGTGTCCCATTTTTCCAGTTGCCGGACATCCTAGTTTTCGCCCCATTCCACGAGTAGCCAAAGCTCCAACAACACCATTTTTCCGTCCTTCATCCTCGGTCGTCCACCACCTACTGGATAAAGAACTAACTGCTGATTTACATGGACCAGACTTCTTCCAGCACTTTGCTGGTTCTTCTCACTGTAGTTTTTACCCAAAGGACAAGTGCTTCTGAATGTCTTCGAAATACTGGTGCCACTTTGGAAGCCGCCGTCAGAGTGTCCTCCGTCATGGTACATATACTATATTAATCTATGGCTGTTCGAAAGAACATTTTCAGTGACTCTCAAACGATGTATAATCTGTGAGTATTTGAGTCTCGGCTGACAGCTGTACCAAATCTCATATCTGCACATTCACTATAACCCTCCAAATGCAGCGAATAACAGTTTCCTCAGTACCAAATCTAACGGTTTCTGAACCAGGTGAACCGCTTTCTTCTGACCCAATGTATGACTAGTGAGCCATCCCAGTGAGGATTTGCAAAACAGATTGGCTGTGTGGCTGAACATACCTCTGCTGCTGTAATCCGGGTCAGTTTCAGTGCAGCACAGTGAAAAACTGCGGGCAACGCTTGATCGTAGTAAGTGATCACAGAAACTTTGGCAATATTCCATTTCAATTTGTTAAACACATACTACTCTCCTCACTTCCATTTTCAGGAGACATCTGTATGGAACAGAATGCGGATTGGACACATCGAAGCCGAGAGTTTTAAAAGGAACGGACTCAAACAGTTGACCACATTGTTCAGTCGAAACACTATCTTCCTGTGTTCAGAAGCTGATATCGTGAAATTAGGTGTGGTTCATTTTTATTGCGTCTGACAATAACAGCTGCCATGGAAAGTGGATCTTCTCAAGACACGTGTTCGTCACGAGACAGGCAAACCCCCTGATTGATGGGCAATCGTATGAGCACTTTCCAGCTAGAGTTCCTGGAAATAATTCGACACGCACCTGCCGTCCGAAGGATAACATTATGTCAAACATATAAAACTGCCCATTTCTGGGACCGGCACAAAGGGACATCACTGTTCCTTCAATGTTTGTACGTGCTAGGAAAATTTAAAACATTGTTTCCTAACAGTTAATCATACAAACCAGCGGCAATCCGATTGCTGATACGAACATCTTGTCATATGTATTTCCAAGTTGATGTTTATAAAAATTTAGCCCGTGAACATGCGGTGTAGGTAGTGATGGCAAGTTCACAGTTTGATTCGGAATCTAGCTTGACGAACGCACAAACGTGTCTCACCAGTCTGAGGTCATTTGTCAACAGGATGTTTATTGCAGTTCATTCCAAACCAAGGTAACTGCAGTTCCATCATTTTGAAAACGTTGCTTGTGTGCACTAGTGAGCGTGTATGTCATCTTGGACGACGTGATCGATTGCGCCCACTGAGATTTAACTTGTTCTTGAAAAAAGGCAACCAGTGAACTTAGGGAATAATGGAAGATGTAACATTGAATCTGATCGTCCAATCGCTGTATCAGATCTTAACGCTACCTTTGGGTTGGTCCCCTGATAAATATTCTATTGTCTGAATAAACGTCGAATCGACCGAATTTCCAACAGATTAGGAAATATTAAATTACACGAAGACAAACATTTCGCTATATATTATGTTTCATTCAATCCTCTTGATTAGTGCAATTATGTCACCGGGACGCAGTCGAGACAAGAACACATCGGTTACCGTCAGAGTAAACAAAATGTATACATTATCTTGTGCATATGTACATATTGACAGACACCGACGGGTGAGTCCAATTCAGGAATCGTTTGAGGCTTCCAACTTAAGATCCTCATCACACAACACTGGCTGTTGTTGAACTCTAAGTCGTTTATAACTTGACAAGTCTGGCGCGTTCTTTGATCATTCAGGTGACACCAGCATAACTGATTACAACAGAATAGGCCTAGTGAAGGCACAGAAGTACCAGCTGTTAATTTAAGAAAGACTAACCTGCGAAAGCTCCCAAACTGCACGTCAATATTTAAAATTTACTGTTAAGAATCCCGTTACCAACATGGAAGTGAACACAATTTTGGATCGGATGCAATTGTCTGCGAGATGTGAAAAAGCTGAAAATCTGTTCAGTCGATGCAGCTAAGTTGGCGCTCTTTCTACAGTAAAAACGAGCTACGTGTTAAATGGGGCGTGGTCCGATTGACCCTCATGTGATGTCCTAGTGACCTCTTGAGGATTCTTTACGCTTGGTTACTTTTGATCCCAGACAAGTAAACAGAGTCACAGTTGCAAATCGAATTGATACTGTAGTATACAGTCCGGCTGTTTTTATTCGGAAAGCCCGTAACATTCGCGGACTAACTATGGTGCAGCGTTCTTCTGAAGTAAGGTTCCAACAACAGTCCTGAGAAAGGAAACAACACAAATGAGCATGAGCCAAAGGCTTAGTAAGCAATGCACACGATAACACATACGGAAACCAGATCGGCGCCACAACACAGCAGCACACTTTGCTACACAACTCAAATTCAATCCGTGTACCCATGCTGGTTTCGACGACACGACACAGAACTCATCTCTTCGTGAAGCTTCTTCTCGGGTGGTCCTAACCCCCTACAAGCTGGCTGGTGCTCATGTTACCAGGGTATATGGAGGACCTGAAGGCCCCTGGCTGTATTTCGAAGCTTGATTTCTCACACTTACTTTTATCCTAGGACATTTTTCTTCAATCCTCGCACATCCCTCTTGTCCAAGCTCTTTTAACTTTATCGTGGCGCCTCTCTTTTATCCTGATACTATTTCCTCCTGATAGGATCGCCAAATTGTAACATGCGAATCGGCTGTTCTGACTAGATCACCAGCTGCATTATCAATCTCCTACAATTCCTCAATTAAATCTCACCATGGTTAACCGAAGATGTCCAGGGTAGATCTTTGCCAAAAATCGGCCATATGAGAGCCGTCAGCCTAAGCAACTGGAAGTTCATCAAACCATACACGCCTGATCAATTTCGACCCATATGAAACAAAAATTTTCCTCGGTTTCACATGTAACATCAAGCTTAGTCGGTGAGATGATGTATAAAACAAATGCCAATTTATGAAGTTGCATTTTCGCCGGCATAATTTGGAAGCAAAACAGGCCACCGAAGGTTACATGCTCCTCAGTATTCAGATGAAGAGATGCACTGTGCATAATTAGAACGGTTCTTCACCGTTGGGCTATCAATCCCTCATGAGAGTCGAATACACAATTACGGGGAAGTGCTGTTCCCGTCCGGGATTTCTGAAAACAGACCTAAGGTTGTTCGGAAGCAAACATATGAATTTTACTTTCAAACTATCAGGGACACCATTTTTTACCATTAATGTTACAATCGGAAAACAACCTTGCTATGCGCTTGTATGTTTCAATCCCCAACTAGAACCACAGCTGTCCGTTATTTTTCAACCGGGCAAGTCTCCTTATTAGAGAGGGGTCTCGTCGGTACTAGAAGCACTCTACCGATCACATTCACATAACAGAGCTGGTAAGTTCCGAACAAAACTGGCTGGCACCAACTTTCGGCACGTTTTTCTGTTGTCAATCATCTGGGAGCAAATCCAGTAATCAGTACGATTTACTTCACAGGTGTTCACCACACGCGCTTCACGCCGAAACCTTCCTTTCGAAGATCTATATACTTCATATTAGTTGGTATTGCTTAAAACCCTGTGTACTGTGGGAATATTACTGTGTTGTTCACACTATTGTGTGAAGTGACTGTATAGAGCTCCGTTCACATATCCGAGCTTTTGATTCAGTTTTAACTGGTTTGGCGTCGTACGGTCGGCGACACCGAAGTTGTTAACCAAATCAAGGCTGTGGCGAGGATATGCAATGCTGTTAAACCTTGATGGAAACACAGCTCAGGCCTAGTGCTGCTTTTCGGAACAGTCCGGTTGGGAAGTCTATCAGAATGGGAAACACTACAAGTTTAATTTAAAACAACCGAATCCCCAACTAATCATCAGTGATGTACGACGTTGTTTAACAGGTTTAATGAGATTGATGATTTCGACCTGATTCAGCAATGTTAACCATGGGGCTGTCAAATGGAATTTACAAGCCCAATCTGTAGTTATTGGCTCACAGCACACAACATTATCATCTTCTGGCATTGTGACCTTCTGGGAGTAAAGAAGATAAGGACTGACTTGGTGGTATTCAGTCAATTCATTGTATTCAATGGATCATCTACCAATCTTGCGTGAAAGGTTTGTCCAAGCTAGCAGTTTCTGAAGTGCCTCAGCTTGTCCACTAGAGAATATGTTACAATGTAAACGTGTTCCTGTGTTAGCTGAACCAGAAAGATGTAACAGGCAGTTTATCCGGATTGCTGGATATGGGATTTGAGGCACTTCTGATTAATGTTCAGCTTGATATTGATAACTTATCGAAAGTGATAATACTTATCAGATTTTATATAGGACTGCTTCTATTCTGACTTCTCGATGATATAATGTAATTCAAGCTCAGTGCGAGCGATTCGAATTTGGCCGTTGTTAGTGTACCTTTTTCCAGATTGTGTACGTGATGTTGACGGTGTTTCGAAAACGCAACCGATTTATGTGACAGTAAGAAAGTACCATGAAGATATTTCATGTCATGCTGAGGAGCATACCCGCGGCCAGAGTTATCGAACAGAGTTATCAGAATTGATGCCACTCAACTTTATGAAGTTAATACTGATCAGCAGCATCTCAGTGTTGTTTTAGACACAATATGGCGCGGTTCAAATACTAGTCGAAATTAATGAAATATTCATGAAAATACACAAGGAACTGTCTAAATGTGTCTGTACATCTTATGTAAATAAACCAATGATAACCTGGGTTCTGTCGATAGGGGGTCTCTGATATAGAAAATGTGAAACCTTGGATTACTTTTTTGCACTTCCTGGGGGAAACTAACCTTATTGGATCAAGCTATTCACTGTACTATTACACAATCAAAACCAAGATCCCTTTTGGTAAACAGAGGAACTATAGTGAACAATCAGGGACAGTCAGTTCGTCGTAGGGAGAAATCACTGCACCATGCTGTTTTACATACTCAGCAATGACCCTTGATACAAGTCCACTATCTGTTCTGTGGTTTGTTTGTACCATATATACATACATACCTTCGATTCAACTAGCTACTTGAGTTTTGGGAAGATCTAGACGTTCCGTATCGCCAATCTGACTTGCTTTTGTACCGGATACCATCGGATAGTACCTGAGAGCAATCAGTCCAGACAAACGTGTTCTGTTTGCAGACTACTTCACACTGATCAATAAATCTGATCTGGTGGCTCGAATACTTATCAGGGTGCTTCATTGTAATGTTTTCCAATAGTGTTCCATACCTTCTAGCGCTATCATCACAAACGTCCGGAGGTGTTGTGACAGCAAAACGATATTTTCTGTGTTAGCAATACATCCGAAGGAAAGCATTTTTCACTCAGAGGTTCCTATGTAAGTCAGTTTACCCCTTGCCGTTGTTTGGCACAGACTGTTATCTCACGGATAACTTGTTTAATCTCCAAGTCTGAATTAACCGGTGAACTTACAGAACCTACATTTTCGACATCTAGGTGTGCTCGATATGATAAGTCCTAACGAATTTATTCATAACAGCGTCATAAGCGGATGATTTCAAGTCCCCAGTTGAATGCCCATCTTCGGAAACCAAGCGACCTGTTCAGCAGCCTGACCTACAGCATCGGTTGCGAATAGTTAGTTGTTGTTTGCTAGATGTGCTGTTGTGCTTGGTGTATGTCAACTTGAAAGAATGATCAGGTTTAACTTCAGTGTTACAGTTGTCTAGTTGCACAATGTGTTTCACTGAATCAGCTGTACCCTGAACCTATCAATAAGGAACCAAGAAAACATAAATTATAGCTTCATTTATTCTGTGAATCTCCGATTTCGAAATTCTACCGTTAGCCGTCGGGTATTGTTGAGGGCGACATGTACAAATGAATTCTGTTCGGATTTATTTAACTGCATGATACTGAACTGATCCAAATGCGATACAATACTTCAGTAACAACTTATTAACCCAGTCTAATTCTTTGTATCCAGCTTTATACAAATGAAATATCAAATTGTTCATGAGGGAATAATCAGTTCCAGATGTCAGAACATATTGTGGATGAGCAGCGTAAACCAGCGCTTACCAAGACCGATTCTGCTGACCAAGTATTGGGTGCTCCGTTTGTTCAAACGGACTCCCTCAAAGGTAGACAAGCACAAGCTTGTTGTAAATTTCAACCGGATGCAGGATAAACTTCTTTGTTTCGGTACAAGCACCACCTCATAATGGACATGTATTTTAGTGGTTTCCAAACTTGGCAGTGCGCTTAGTACAGTTACTATATCCGTGCGATCAGCTGGACTGAAGTTTGAACAAAAGGTTTATACTGACGGATGTGTTATTTATATACCTGTGAATAATCCCATGTTTATACGCACACATGTGGCGTTTCCACTGTTGCTTGAAATATGGATGTTTAGATGTTGCGAAAACCTGCGAATGTCAAACCGGCGTAGTTAAAGCTGGTCTCGTCTGCTGCCTAAACTGTTGTTTTATGATAAAACCTGATAAGTACAGCGGCTAATTAACGTCCTGTTTTACGATTACTAACAGTTTTCTGATAACGAGGAAAGGGGATCCTCGAATTAA
Source organism: Paragonimus westermani (assembly GCA_008508345.1). Taxonomy (NCBI): domain Eukaryota; kingdom Metazoa; phylum Platyhelminthes; class Trematoda; order Plagiorchiida; family Troglotrematidae; genus Paragonimus; species Paragonimus westermani. The sequence continues at coordinate 116,747 of QNGE01001426.1, read as the reverse complement.
TGATTTGGATGCTCACTTGTTCTGCTAGCTCGACGTTCAGCCTACAGGCTTTCCGACACCAAACGAAGGGACAGCATCAGCGCCTGGGTGTTTGAAGTTCGACGAACGGCTGCTCTAGTGTGCCAAATTGAGTTGGTTCTTTGGACTGAGTTTTTGATGGTTATTTACAGCTGGTTTCGAGCGCTTAACACGAGTTCTGACAATTCAGAGCTTGCAAGTTTTACCACAAATATGTGGCTTTTTAGGTTTATTGTTGAGTTTTTCAAAGTTTTGAAATACTTTCCCAAAAGGGAAAGCAAATCTAACTTAGAAATAGCGATACTGAACCTACTTGCGACAAAGAATTTGATAAGTGGACTTAATTCGGATAAGGTGTGTGTGAATTTTGCATGCTGAAATGTGCGACAAGACAGAGAGAGCTGAAGTGAGTTTTCAATCGGCGGCTGACTGAATGACAAAATCTGCCGTCCATTACAAACTCGTGATAGCATACGGGAGAACTCGTTAACAAATTTAATGGCATGCACAAAAAGCGTATTCAAGGGATTCCGTTCAACTGACATCAGAAAAAGTATGATCAGTCTCGATTTACTGCATGCGTCCGTTAAACGCAGTCTCCGTCACGGTCCGCTACCGTATATTTGATTCAATCAGACTGATGATTAGCTTTGCGGATAGTGATTAACTAGGACTCTTATGAGGACATTGAACCGATCTGTTACACATTAGTTTACAACCAAGTGGACGCGTCTCTCTATGAAAATGCTTCCAGCTATGTGTTTTATTACAGTTTCGACAGCGCGTTCTTGCTCCTCGACTAAACCTACGAACTGCTGTTTCACTCACATTGTGCCTTCTATGTAATTCACTACTTGTCGTCAGAATTGTCGAATCAGACTACTTTTGGTGGCTGTCATGAAGTGTCTTTCACAAGATAGATCGTAAACGGAGCATAACTCCGTAGGTTGTTCGACCATGGCTGATTTGTTACGGTTTACTCTGCCTCAACAGTACATATCAATAAGGATAGGTTACAACCTCATTCCAATTTGACAGTCGATGTATTTTCCGTTGAATTCCCCTATTCGATTGCAGACTAAAGCTTCTTTCCTGTCTTATCATTCACTCTGCCGACGTCAGTCAATGAAAGTAAGTAGAATTAAATTTCCGTCGACCATCAGACCTCTAGGTCTCGGCCACTGACGTTGTGGGATGATCCATGTGTGAAGCCCACCCGTTTCACACTTTCTCACTACGCCAGGTGCGTTTCATCGTTGACTAAATGGAACCAAAAAACAATGGGAAAGAATCAGGTAGCAACAATGTGGAACTTGGAAAAATATGGGGCATATTTGCTAGGATAATGCCCTCAAGCATAGACTGACTACAAATCTTCGGAGTGGATCCGTTCTACGAAGGACCTCTGAGGAATGTTCGTGCACTGGAGTTAATTGTTGCAATAAACCACAGTTACACTTTTACAGTTGTCTGAAAAAGAAACTGTCGGATCTGTTGAAGTTCGTCTGTTACGTTTGTCGTCTTTGTTTGGCATGATCCGGAGCGATGAATTCGTTGAGGCGTATTTGGTTTGTTTGTAAAAAGCCGATCCCAAATTTGACCTTATTAGTCCCTGTTGTGTGCAGTAAACGACAATGGCGAATTTTGTACTACAACTGCACAGTACTTGTTTTCTCCATTTTATAACTATCAGTGCTTGTCTAGTAAAACTTTCTCCCTTGATATTGTTCGACGTGAACACCTTCATCCGCACCCGACTGTTTTTATGAGCTCATTTTCCGTTGACTGGTAGCCGTTGACGAATTTGTGTTTTGGTTACTCCATTTTGAACGCCTCCCTGTTGGACAATTTGTGTATCCGATTAATTCACATTCAAGGTGAGAGAGAGCACGTTTATTGTAATTCTATTCAATAGTGCCGTATAAATTCCAATTCTTTCAATCGCCTTTTCTGATGTTCTTTGGACTTGGAAAATAGTCCCGTTAATCCGACCGTCTGAACAAGCGTTACTGGAATTGTCGAGTAAGTGAATTGCCTAAAATCACCAGAAGCGATTTAAAAGTCACTACATACGACATCCGGAACACCTCGTCTATCTACCGTTCTCACAAGTACCATCATGAACGAATCAGTTGACAGCGAATGGGCAATCTCCAAATAGTTAGCACTTGCCTAAAAGCGAGTAAACACACAGCCATAACACTTGCGTTTGTTTCTACCCATCTTCACCTTGAACCGACCAAAGTAGTCCAGTCTCGCGTTCTGGAAGTGATACCCATCAGCAATCACCCAAGTTATTGGTCATGGAGTCAATAACCATTCACGTGGTTTATAAAAAGTAAATTGCATACACAGCACTCACTAACCACGAGCCAAAAATCTCCGCTCCATTCAACAACTGAAATTTCCTCCGATTGGATGCAGATACATGTGTGGCACCCAAACGACATCCTGTCACGTGGTAATGTTTAAGCATAAGCTCAGTGGCTGGCCCGTATGACGATAGAATAACACGTTTTGTGTCGTTTTGTCAGCGCCACCACTTGCTCTTAGGTAACCTTCGTTTGAGTAAGACGTTGCCCACACATTACACAATTGTCAGGTAGTTGGTTCATCTTTGTCCGCAATGGCAAACCAATTTCGTAGTGACTATCCGAAAAAGATAGAGAAGCTTCCGCCTTAACTAGGGCTTTGTTAGTCTTAATTTACAGAGCTCTTTCTTCCGAGATTCCCTGCTCAACAAATTCCAACCCAAACATTTTCGAATTTTGTCTTCCAAAGACACTAGCCGAGCATACACATAGCTTATAAATTTGGACGTTCCAGGTACACCACGAATTGCACCAATGAAGCTTCACCCAAGGACTGTACTAACAACGTACGGTTACTTTCTGGTTCCTATTGTGTTCCCGTACCCAATGAGCCTCGCGAACATCACATCCAATGAGAACCCCTACATTTTTGTCTAAGATACCGGTGACGTCAATTTCTGTTGCGACTCCATCGGGAATGGCCTATCAAATTGTACAACCGGTAATTTATCAACAATATGAGCTGATTCTACAAAAATGGTGATGACCTTTTCCAGGGATTGAACTTCAAATGTCATCCGTTGATATGGTACTATACGAGTACCATGCAGAGTTCGAATAGAGAGTCGACAGGAATTTTTCGGTAAATCGAGCTTGCGAGTCACTCTTTCGTCTACTAGGGTGATACCCGAACCATCGTCCAAAAGTACATTCGTCTCAAAGGAACACGTTTGGCTCACTAACCGAACAGGTACAGAGCCCAAAAGAACACCTTCTGGACTGATAGAAGTTGCGTCACATTTTACGGACCCTCATTTGTCTTGGGAGTAAGTGGAGGCACGTCATCATGGATCAGAATATGGTGACGTTCACCACAACCAGACCTTAGACACCTAACAAAAGCTCTATATGAACCGGCCATGTGGTTGATCTTCAGACAAATAGAACACCGTCTGTTGAGTCTGACCGTATCCCGACGCTGTTCTATTGATTGAGCAGTGAAGTGTGTGTAGTTTATAAGGTCGGGTAGGCTGGTTATTCAAGCTGATGACCGTCAACTTAGAATGGCACCCGGACCTCTTGAGGTCAGTCGCATCCAGTGTTAGAAGTGAGCTTCGGATCAGACGACCTAACAAGCTGGCCGTATTCACTGCTGGCTACAGATATTCTCTTTCGAAAGAAGGCCAATAAATCGGCGAAGGTGGGCTCCCTCCCGTAGGTCAGTATGTTTTCAGCCATATCAGCCGATCATTCCTGCAGGAATCTTGGCAGTTGTTCAACCACCCGGATCAAATTGTTAGACCCACTTCATCCTCTCGACCTACCTGAATGGAACAACGTGGTGTTGCACGCTAAGCGCCTGAGAACATCCAAGTCAGAAATGCCTAACTGGGCAGCACGAAATAATTCATGTGTTACAGACTGAACGATCTCATGTGGGCGACCAAATTGACTTGTGAGTATGTCTATAGCTTCTTTTTATCAAGACAAAAAGGGGTTGCGCTCGTTGCGGACGACGCCGGCGTATTACGGTTTGGTTTGACTTGGTGCCTCCTCTCGCCTGTTCCGGAATTTTTGTCCATGACTTGTTCGTTTTCGAAGTATTGTTGGTTTTATATGTGTTGATTCTATGGATGTGTGGCTCAAGAGTCTGTGCGTAGCTATTGTAATTTGGTGTTTGCTAGTGATCGGTATTGTTACGGTGGTGTGTGTCACCCGCTTCCTTGCGGCACAGGCTTTTGGGCCAAAGACTTTGATGAAGGACTCTACTTGCTCTCTTGTCTAGGTCTGAGCGTCCTGAGACACGCTCGAAGACGCAAGACGCTTTACATTGGGGCATGGAATGTGCGCACGCTACTGGACGGTTGGAACAAAAGAAAACGGCCAGAACGTCACATTGCAATGACCACCATGGAGCTGAGCCGGTATGGAATCGACGTAACACAGTTGAGTGTGAAAACACTGTTGTATGTGTATTCGAGCCCCATCCTCTATATGCTTTACGGACAACGACTGTAGTGAGGACAAGTGACTCAGTAGGAATGCATACTGTATTGTCGCATTTACAAGCAATCGGGTCATTTTAAAGTACATGGATGAGTGAGCCGCGACTAATCAGAACACTCTTGGGGAACACAGGCGGCCCTGACGCGTATACAACAAACACTTGCTGACCAAGGTAAGCTCCGAGAATCAGGTGCTGGGTACTCCTTCTACTGGATAGGTTACCCGGCGGACGGTGCTCGGGAGCATGGTATCTATATCGCAACCGCTGACTGCATCAATGACTTGATGATAGGCAAACCGCACGGCATTAGCCCTCGAATCATGTTTATGCCCCCATGACTCGGTCTAACTATGTTTCACATTGAGGATGCAATGGACCAGTTCTATGATCAGCTGTCTGCCACAATCCGGTCGAGACCGATGAGTGACCAACCGTTTATTCTGGGTGATTTGAGCGATGGAGTCGGGCAAAAATCGGTAGCATGGCCGGGAGTCTTCGGACGGCACTGTATTGGTTCACTCAACGAAAACGGTGATCGTCTACTCTGCCTGTGGTCAGCTGGCCATCACAAACACCCGATTGCAGACAGTTGCCAGCGACATCACGACGCGGACTCAACCTCGAAACGGTCGTCATCATTTATTTTATTATGTGGCCTTGCGGCAGCGTGACATTACTAAAGTATGTATCAGGAGAGTGATGCGAGGCGACAAGTGTAGCACCGATCCTAGGCTGCCTGATTTTTGTAGATCACCTGTCAACGATTGGAGAAATATGAGAAGAGGATTGCTTTCTAATGTGACGTTTCAACCCGTCTTCGAGACACTTCCGTGAATACTATCCCTGAGTAGGTGTGGCAACAGCTTAAGGAACAGACCAGGGCAGCAGCCACCGAGACGTAGTTTCGAACGCCAGAAGAGTTCGGATTGGTTCGACGACAACAACGCGGCTATTTCCATCTTGGCAAGACAGAAGGACGAAAAGTTTGCCGCTCCCAGAATGAATCCGGAAAATGAAGACAGGAAAGCGACATTCCAGAATGTTCAGCGTCAACTGGCCGAACGTGTTCTCAAAAATAATAGAAGCAGGGCGAGTGGACACAGGGCTACACCAGCCGACAGTAGCACAAGGAGCTCTACGTTCCGCTTAAAGCGATTTCCCTTCCATCCGTCCAGTCTTCCAATGAATCGGTTGACGTAGACGTCGGCTGGTCGTGCGCCCAACCAGAAGACATAAAAATTTGTCGCAAACACTTTGGTAACCTGCCAAACCGTCCTGCTACAATTATCTGGGTGATCGTAAACGACCTGTCGCAACAGGTAAACAAATCTTCACTTGCTCTCGATCCGGATTTGACAGACGTGCCGTGAGCGATTGGACAACTGTGCAACGGGAAGGCTGCAGGCGAGGATGGATTGCCAGAAGCGGTCTGCAGATCTTCGTAAGCAAGGTGTTTACAAGGATTCTCCTTAACCCACTGAACGCAGACGTTCTGGAAGACAACGTTCCCGAGGAGCGATGTGGATTCTGGGCGAATCGAAGTACGATCGACCTGGTGTGTGCTGCTCGACAGCTTCAGAAGAAGTGCCGAGAACGCAAACAGCCACTGTATGCTCTCTTTGTGGACTTCACCAGAGTGATACTGTAAGCGGAGAGGCATTCTGGACGGTGGCTGGGAAATTTGGATGTCTAGGTATCTTCGTCAATTTGATCAGAATGTTGCTTGTGGAGATGAAGGCGAAGCCACAATCGTGTGGATCGACATCTGATGATTTTCGCATTGTCACTGGCGTGAAGGCGGGTTGCGTTCTAACCCCGACCTTGATTAGTTTCTATTGAACATTCATGCTAACAGCTGGAGAACGGCGTTGAGACTCATTACTAGATTGATGGACGATTTTTCGGTCTCCTAATCCGGCGACATACCTCAACGATGTACATGCGGATGTTTGCAGATGATAGCGTGCTGTTCGCACACAGCGAGGACGAACTTCAACAACTGGCCACGGCTTACGCTACTGCGGCATGCATGTTCAGACTGGATATCAACACAGGTAAGACATTTCCTTTTTCAACCTTGTCTGGACGGATATGCCGTCCCTGCATCTGCGCCTAAAATTCGCATCAATGGAGATGTTGTCGACAGCAGCATAGATTTGTGGTGCTTTGGTAGCAACTTGTTCACAGGTACGCCACGAACCGCAATTTAAGAGCCCGTGTGGTAAAGGCCGGTGTTGCGTTCGGACGTCTTGAAAGACTTGCTTGGAAGAACCACAGCCTGAAGGTGACTACTGAAATCTGCCTACCGCTCAATGGTACTCTCTATACAGCTGCACAGCAATGAAACTTGGGCAGTGTATCAAAAGAACCTGAGCCGTTTTCATTTGCAGTGTCTGGGACGCATCTTGGGTATTCGGTGGTCGGAAATGGTTCCGAACACTGAGATACTGTGGCGAGCGGACATGGACGTAATGGAAGCCCTGCTGATGCCGAATCAGATTCGTTGCCTAGGTCACGTCTGTCGGTTGGAAGATGATCATATTCCAAATCAGCTACTATAAAGATAGCTGCAATTGGTTAAGCGTAATTCAGGTGGTCAAAAGCAAAAATACCAGGGCGTTATGTAGGTAAGTCTTCCGCGTTTTAACATCACTTTCAGATGTTGAGAAGACTTGGCTTTGAACCGGACGTTCTGGAGGAATAAGATGCGGACGGGCATTTGCAACTTCAGCGAACACCTATTGCTCGGCAGTGAACGGAAGCTCGTGGTACACAAGGGGACTGTTGATGCCACAGGTCGCGATGATATTACTGTATGACGTTGCGATGTGTGCGGCCATGAATGAGCTGGCCTTTCGGGATTAGTAGTTCGTAAACTTACTGATATCATACCGTCGGCAAAGAGACGGCGAATGCGTTAAGGTCAAGTAGGTTATATCCATCACACCCGTTTTGTTCTTGTTCATATTAACCGACGACCGACGCCGTTTGGAACTCGCTTGCTTCCGTTTCCAGAAACCTAGATGTCTGTGGCCTCATACCCCTCTTTTTCTTCGGATTTATTGGTGCACTGTGCATGAGTGCTTTGGTAGTTTTCTTCTTGTCCAACCTGGCATTTTGCTCTCACTTTATATCTTCCTTAGAATACACTAAATTATTCTCCTACTGAGCTATATCTTGCATTATTCTTTCAGCTTTTTTCTTCCCAGCTCAGATGAAGTCTCATTCTGCTTCTTCCTCGAGAGAAAGGGGTTTCAGTTTCGGATTAGTTTACCGGTCGGCTAACCAGCATTGGCCCGTTCGACACAAAGGCCCCACTCAAATACGTCCTGGTCTCATTCCTTCGGCATCACACCGAATACGCTGTATGTGAGTGGAGCCGCAAGTGATAACCAGAGTGAAAATAACCATTTGTAATACTCTACGTTCCAACCACCACGGGTGGCCTTCCTCGGAAGTGTTGTAATCGAAATCACATTAATTTTATTCATACGGGAAGGATACTCGTTGTTTTGTTTCGCAGTTTTGTGTGGAGAGGTTTTGTGTTATAATCAATAATCTGTTAAAATCAGCTATTATTAATTACCGCTTGAAGGCTTACCAGGATGAGTAGATTATTACAGATGTGCACATATATGTGGAAACAAATATATTTGTGATTGTAAACCCGTTTTTTATATGCGTGTTCTAAGTACAGCTCTATGTTAAGTCATTCTGCCGGATTTACTAATAAACCCCGAGTTTACATTTTCAAGCAATCGGGGTAGCGCGTGCACAATAACACACACGGATTGATTGACACTGACTTGTCAACGTCTTCAACAACAGGCAGTTGATCAAATGCTAGAAATGATTGGTTCTTTCTACTGAGGAGAGAACATGCCCGATAAAAATGATAGTGTGAACAATGTGAATAAAAGGATGCGTATATCCCTCACCTCCTTGCATCATAACTACTGATGGGATACCACCAAGTCCGATGCTGTCGCAATTCGACTAATTCACCCGGATCTGTGTGTGCATAAACACTTCGTTCAAACTCTGGGGCTTCTTTAGCTAAACACGGTTGCTCAACCCGTGTAACAATTGGTCCCAGTCCTAATGACTCAGCCTGATTAACACTGACTAACTGGGACCGACTTCGTTTATGTTCATAATCACAACGAAGGATTGCTAATCATCTATTTACTCACACTGTCCTTTCATTAATCCCTGATCAATGACATTCCAATTCGTCACTTAATTTCATATAATTGTACCAGCCAAATAAGAGAATTTATTGAGAACATTCTGTTCGCTGAAACTGCGTTCTTCATGAAATGTAAAAGCTTCGGTTCCTCGTGGATTAATTTACCCAGAACCCTTCTCTGACGATTTCCGGCAGCGATGAAATACTTCCCCAAGGATCCATCGACGCTGTCCATCTCAAATTTGGGAGGACTGTATCCAAGAACCAACGATCCAAGAGCCCACTGTAACTGTAGCGAGAAGGCGTCCAATAAAGCACAATCTTTATTGTCCAAACCGCTAGTCACATGCAACGCGCGCTCTCTCGTTTATAAGTCGCAATTCCAACCCGCAGCACCCCCCGGTTTCCGTTCACACGTCGTGTGCACTTCTAACCGGTTTACGTGCGTGACCGGTGCCTTCTATCGGAGGGTTTTTCGCTTGCCATTCCTCGTCTGTTTGTCCGATTCCGTTGCGCGATGGCTCGTCCGGCTGCTCGTGCTGTCCGCCATCCACCCAGTGTTGGCCTTGACCGTATTCCAACATCGTGTCGAGATGTTCCTCTGAATGTTGGAAAAACCACGCCTCCGATCTGGCCGTCTGTCGTATTTCGCCTGCCCTGCCTCGCCCGTTGGTCCGATCTAGTCGAGCGATGACTCATCCGGTCGCGCACGTTGTCCTTGATCCGATCGCGGCAGGTTTTCGAACGTACCTCCCCCCCACGTTGAGGTATTCGGCCGAGCGTTCGAAAACTCGCACCGCCGACCTGGCAATCCACCACATAACGACTGTACTGTGCCTGGACTAAAGATTGCTGTTCCCGCTGCCTACTGTTGAACAGAGGGGCTGATATTATCCTTCGGCGCAGCATTAAATCTGGTCCAAGTTGTCGAGACAGGTGCGCATTCCACTGACCTATGGCGTCTGATTTGGAGCTCGAGGAATCAACGTCTCAAATCCAGCTTCTTTTGCAAGTATGATTCAAGTATGATGCAGAGAACAACTGGCTCTACATACAAAATAAACTGACGAAATTTGGTGGTTTTCGACATCCGTCAAAGGTCAACAACTTCGACAGAAGTCACAGAAGATGGTGCAGAAACTATTAGAGAGACCCTACCATCTCAGCAGTGATACTACAGGACAAAACTACAGCAGATGACTGCGTAACAATGTGTGAGGTCTTTAATTCGCATTCTGTTGCTTCTTTCAACACTGAAAAAATATATCGTCCGCCATCTCTTCCCGTAAGTAAATGTACGCTCCCAAGCCATATCCCTATTGATGCAGGAGTTATACGCTGTCACTCAGTTATTATCAAACTTTCTTGTCTGCCTGGTTCTGATGGCATTCACCCTGTTGCTCTCAATCACAGAGGGGAAGACAGTCCTTTATGTTTGCTTACTATTTAGAAACTTTCTTTGGCATCAGGTTCCTTGCCTCTTCAGCGGAAAAATTCTATAATTAAGCCCCACTGTAATAGTGGCTCGCGACGAGACGTCAGCAATTATTGTACCATTAACCATATTCCAATTTGTTTAAAAGTTACAGGAAGAACAGTGAAATGTCGCATGGTCAGATACTTATTATCATAAAACCCTACAAACCGCTCCCAGCATCGGTACCTCAGCAAAATTTTTTGTATGATGTGCCAGCTGGAATTTCTCAATCATGTTACAAAATACGCCGGTGTGTGAAATGTGGTTATCATTAAATTGTCGGACATGGAAAAGGCTTTTGATTGTGTGCATCATAAGCGTGTTTTGATCAAAATAACACCTTCTGGTATACATGATCCATTGTTTAGCTGGTTTGCTCCATACCAGCATGCAATCAGCGAAAATAGGAGATAGTAGGTCAACGCCCAGACCAGTCACCGGTAGGGTGATTCAAGGAACTGTTTTGGGACCGTCACTCTTTCTCACGCATATATGTATATATATATATATATGTATTGTATAAACGATACGTGTAACTATCGAACATGGCAAACTATTCTTATTCGTTGATTATATCAAAATTGACTATACTTTTCCTCCTGACAATTTCACTTTATGTTAAGAGAATATATGGAAGGACTCCATGTCATTAGAGACTTGATGTCATACTTGGCTGATGAGATTTTTAGCCAATAAATCCACCACTTGAAGGAACGTGTAGCAAAACAAGCTTGTTTTCGGTGATTAATTATCAGGCTAACTACAATACATTTATATGGATTAATCATGTTTGATAAAAGATACAGCAAGGGATCGAACGGTTCATTATCAGTTTCAGAAGGGTCACGTCGATTGTACAAATTATTGATGGACGTTAAGATAGTGATCCTGATTACGTATTCTGTTCGGTCCGGGCGTGAACACCAGGCCATGGAAGATTCTGCGTTTTTACGGAACGTTTTTGAATACATAGTGGGTGGTTGAGTAAACGGATGGCTATGGCTTCCGTGACTGCCAGCAAGCGCTCGGTGACATGTTTGGATTGTAAACCCAGAGCGCGACAGATAGGACGGATTGAGTCACTGAGATCGATTGAGTAACTGGACTCCATTAGATGCGCAACGATAGAAGAGGAGCAAGATTTTGCCACGCTCCGAGTTAGCTACACCGGAAGAGGCTCCCGAATGCGTTCGGATAACCGCCGTGCCTTGCGACCTACATAGCTCGTTCCACAGGAACAAACAAAATGATATACACAGTAAGAGGCAGCATGAACGGGCATTGTATCTCCCAAATGAATGCGCAAAATCGGTATGGAAGAATTCCATTCATATATTGTTCACGAACATGAGATCATTTGTGAGTAACATACACATTTTTAAACCCTCTCTTTCTTATCTAACCCTTCTATCATTCTCGTAACTGAGACAGGGTGCTCTCCTGAAACTCCACACAAGCAGGTGAGCATCATAGGGTATCACACGTTTCATAGGAAGTGTCTCACAGGACTAGGTGGCGGATGCATTATTTACCTGAAAGAGCAATTTTCCGTAGTAACACTTGATTAATATGTTCTTCATAAATTCGAAGACTCGTTGTGATTAATGGTCGCTACTTATAGGACACATCAACAGACAATAATCTGACTGAATTTGTAGAGATAATGAGTCATGTGTCAACCATGCCTTACAAACACAAACTGATAGGTGGTGACTTTAACGCGCCTAATATCTCTTAAACCTCATTCTCAGCTTTGGCAAAGCAAGCCGAATTTCTTTCACACAGTCAACTAAGTGGATGGAATCAGCACGTCCTGACGCCCACCAGAGAGAGGCACATATTAGACCTCATATTCACCATAGGTATCTCTGTTGTAGAGACATCTGTTCTGCAGCAGTTACCGGGGGGCTTCCACACTATCGTCAAATGTCTGTTTGCTTTCATTACGGCTACCCAATCGACAGCTGTATTCTACCTTCCGGTCGAACTCATTGATTGAAATACTCTTTTCACTATTAAGATCCATAAACTGAAATACGCTCTTTCTCACCTTACTGCCGAACGTAACAGCCGACAAGTTCATCAAGCATCTCACTGTTTGTATCGGCATTACGCTTCAATAAAGTAAAAACGCGCCGATTCATATGTGGAAGGTAGAATCCTTACTGCAAAGGAGACTGATAGAGTTAAAATGCTTGAGCTGAACCACGGGAAAACACTAGATTTCTCCCTGTTGATACCAATGAGCGGCCTATGTGAACCCGAAACATAGAACACAAACATGTCACATAAACTGGGAAAAGATCACGTTCAATAAAGAGCAGAGATGCATGGAACTAATGCAACGGATGAGGTGGAGAGGTGCCATGAAGGACCCTGCCATTAAAGTTAGTACACACAAAGACAAAAACGATTGTTGACAACCCTGTTGAAATATGTGAAATCTTCTACTCACATGTTGTTGCTTCGTTTAACGTAAAAAAACACTATTATCTGTCAATACTCTGGCGAAAACAAACAAAGTTCTGGAGAATATTTTGACTGTTGTCAGAGGTACCCTGATAGTAGACTAAGACGGTCGACCGTCTTTCGAGTCCTACGAAGGACACTCAAAAATTTTACTAGCAAGGCAAATCCGGTCTTACTGTTCGTAACTTCAGCAACGCGAAAGCTGCGGAGGACTCAGATGACATATTGCAAACACAATTGTTGTTGGCTGATTTTTGCTCACTCACATTATATGACCATTATTTCGTGAGCGCGTCTTCAAAATGGCCGACCATTTGCAATTTGAAGTGTGTAAATTTGTTGTGGGAAAGACTGCGGACGGTGAGTTTTCATTCTATCAACAATCGTATGGTCAGATTGAGTGAGTTTACTGAAGTGACGTGTTGCAGTATATTTACTACTAACTGAGATATTCCACTTTTATTCGGATTCTGATAACTTGTATGATTGGCCGGAATGCGTACAAGTGCACTTTGCATTTTGATGATTACCCGGTTAGCACAGACCAGTAAGCGTTCGCTTTTATTGATCAGTGCGATATTCTCTTTGATTTTACTGAAGTGTCATACTGTCTTATTTCCAATATTGACTGAGATATTCCACTTCACTTCGGATTCTGACTGTCAGGTGGTAGTCAAAAAGTTTTCACGATTGGATACACAACGCGAAAACTGTGATTACCTAGAAAAATGAAGGCGAATGAATCTTTCTGAATTGTGTGTAGTTCATGACATCCCCATCAAATGTTTATCGGTTAGAAGCGTTTTCCTTCCAACATGACCAAAGTAACGCTAATGATGCGCAAAGGCGTGAATTCTTTGTAATATACGTTGAAAACAAGACGCGTTCGTTGACGATAGCATTTTGGAAGGGAACCCACAAGCATTCGTCATGAAACTGGTTTACGGAAGAATTTTCATTTGACCCTCTTTTGCGTGTCTCTCAGATGTTCAGTCGGGACACTCAAAGGGCACTTGTGAGGCGGTCAGGAGGCACTCAAAAGACTGTCGTGTTACCTGAGTATTTGCTCACAGTTGGTTACCATCAAACTCTCAATTCACACTGGACTTGGTGGTATCCCATCAGTAGTTATGTTGCAAGGAGGTGAGGGATATACGCATCCTTTTATTTACATTGTTTACACTATCATTCTTATCGGGCACCTTCTCTCCTCAATAGAAAGAACCGATCATTACACCTCGTTACAAAAGTGGCTCAGAACAGAACGTTAGTAGCTATCGCCTCATCAAATCCCAAATCGATCTACTCAAGAATGTCTGGAGGAATAAGAGAAGCGCAAGTTGTCGAGTTCTTACGATACCAAGACATTATGAAACTTTCAGAGCACGGTTTCCTTAGTAAGAGCTCGTGCAGGACGTGTCAGTTGGAAGTCTTTACCAGACATTGGTGTTCGCCGACACAGTAAATGTGGTAATTTCCACAAACACTTAGACATGCAAAAATCTTGATCGAAGGATAAACTTGAGCCTCTCACTTTTGTATAAACTGATACATTCGGACATGACCACTACAGCGTTTGCTGTTCACTTACAAAACAGTTCCCATATGGTCCAAGAACTGAATGTTTCACTTTGTCAGCCCTGCTAGCTTGGAAAAATATATGTGCCAACTTCTACATAAAAAAATACCCTTATATTTGGAATGAACTTCCGAATGGAGTCTGAGTCAGCAACAACCTCTAGCATTCTAAAAGGGGCTTGAATATGTATCTTACGTTATCAAGCACAATGCCTATCTTCAAACCTTGTGTATCTTCTGATTACTTTTTGGAAGTGGCCAGGGAAACATCTGGCTCTTAGCTGCATATAACATACATACCCGTCACAGCTATCAGGCTACCCTCTAAAACAATTTGCTCGAAACAGTCCGTTGTACTTCTTGCATTTACCTAAACCCCCATTTAGCATTTGATCTACCACATGCTCGTGAAAAAGTTGGAAAATTAGCACCAACCTATTCATGTGTTAGTGTGTACGCGGTACCCCGATTGCTAGAGAATGTAAAATCGGCGCTTATTAGTAAATCCAGTGTAGTGATCTTACAGGAACCATACTTATAACGCGCACATTCCATGGGGCCTTCGAAATCGTCCACTCAATATTCCGGTCGCCTGAAGAAATCACGAGTTAATTACGAAATACCATATAAACTTGTTGGTAGCGCCATATTTGTTATTGAGCAATGGAAGATTTCCCTGTCGCGTAGTCTGTCAAAAAATGTTGCAATCACATTGTTCTTCACAGTAAATGTGAGCTCTCCACATTCTCTCATTTAACATATGGGATTGTGTTTCTTTCCTAATCTCGGAAACACACCTTGTGCAAGGAAATATGCGAAGAGTTGATGCACAGCACCTCGTCTCGACCGAACATTTCGCGAAATTTCCAAATTTTTAACGGTTTCCAACAACCGACGGATTTATGCGCTGCAGTCTGCCCAATCGTTTGTTGGATTTTGGAATTGCCCACTCTTCTACGCCGAAACCGACTTATTTTAACACTTTTCGGACGCTAGTCATATCACGAAATGGCGAAACACCCTGAGGATACATGTGGACGTACCCCCCGAAGTGACCCTGGGCTGTTTGAAACATCGACCCTTAACACACAAGCCGCTTGCCTTTACTCTGACTGTCCGTAACAATTGAGGACCAAATTTGGGGCGATGTGGAGGCACTGGAGAACAGATTTCTTCCGAAGTAGGGATTCCAGCAACACTGCCGTGAAGGAAAAAGTTACGAACAAGCATGAGCCAAAGTCCCAGTAAGTCATGCACACTACTTACACAAACGTAAACCAGAACGGCGCCAGCAACACAGAAGCCCACTCTATCACGCAATTCAAACTTAGTCTGTGCGCGCTTGCTGGTTTCGACTGCATGTTAGACCCACACAGCCTTGTAGAAGGTTAATTAATGTAACATCACATTTTTCGGACTGAATGTGTGGAACAAGCGAACTATCTCTTTTCCTGTTGCGTGCGTCAAAAATTTGTAAGCTACAAACATTTTCTTTCTGATCACGTCCTTTCTGGTAGAAGATTTCACGTTTGCGGTACCATTTAATTGCCCGTTGTTTTTATCGCCTGTAACTCTCTGCAATGATCGCGCATATCACAGCGTGTTTCTCACATATACACTGAGAAATATAAATTATTGTTATTATTATTGAGACGGCCTTGAATTAGGAAGCTTGGCTTGCAGTAACAAGAAATTCGTTAGAATATCCACCCCGAGTGGATATAAACTGGTGACTTGAAAGTTTCAAGCGTTATCAGCTAAGACTCAATAAGCTTACCTGAACAAGGGTGTGACTGAAACCATATATCTCTTTAAATATTTGATGCGCGTCAAATAAGGACCTGGTCAGACTTAAAGAGAACTTTAAACAGCTCATAAGTATGCAACGATCTGCCCTGTCATCCCGATTAACACAAGAATGTTCACTTGAACTCGTACATCCGGATCAGTGTCATAACATTACAAACCTGCTACGCTCACGTGTTGCAGCTATGTGTAACATTTGTTATTTTAGAGCACATATACGCTGGAACGTGATGGAAAACGTTTATTGTTACACGAATCCTTCATAAACACAAAAATTAACTCGCTTACCACAGACAGGGTTTCGGTGCAGGGCGTAGGATGGCGGTACGAGGTGTCCACACGTCCAAACCATCTACAGCAACTCACGTGGTACACGCGATATGCTTTTAAAATTAAAATTAATTGATTTTCTCTACCACCTTCATGAAATTATCCAGCAGTAATCGTTCGAATTTTTGACACAGTCATCCGTTTTCAGAATGCTTTCACCGGTCTGTAGTCAACTGCATGCCGCACACTGACAATTTTTTATTTATAATTATGAGTCAACTTCCAACAAACTCCACACTACTCAGAGCGAACACAGTAGTCTTAACGACTGTCTGAAAAAACCCAACAATTTCAACTGAATGTGAAACTACTATACTAGACAAAAAATCAACCAACAGTTCCAAGGTTAGTCGATATTTTAAAGTACTGGAGCTTCTTTATTATGCACTTCGTATGTTTTAGTTAGGGAATTTGGATCTGCAATCTTATGAAACAATCATAAACAACGCAGCGCAGCAATAATCACACCTTTTGCTGAAGGCAAAGTGTAAGCAATGTGTGTACCAAAAATTTTTTTTTCGACCACTTATCACTTTAAGGACCACTTTAACCGACAATAAAGTCACATTTTCGCTTCGTAGTACTGTTTCATGTCTGCTTCTATGGCCGCAGAGAGTTAGTCGTTCTTACAAAACAGAGCTATTCGTTTCACACCGAAAAACTCAGCGCAAAATTAAGAGTGAATGCCCACAATACGCTGTTTTCAGAAGTTTATCAGTAATTATATCTGAATAAACCTCGATCGCCAATTTCGAAGTCAAGGTAGTCAACTCCTCTTCAGGTTAAGAAATAAAAACGTCAAAAATTACTACTGGAAAACGCTACCACTGTCGTGGGAAGATTCCCCTTCACGGTGAGGCTGAACCGTCACGGTGAGACTGAACCGTCACGGTGAGGCTGAACCTTGACGTGGTGTGACGGCTCGCGCATCTCGATGACCTTTGGGGGTAAACTGGACAGAGTTACTCATACCAGGCAGGCCAACAGGTAGAGGTCTGACAAACCACAGTCTCCTGGTCTTCCAGGTTGAGGGTTGGAAGATGGTTGGTATCACTTCCTGCAAAAAACGTACCATTTCTGGTACACCGCTACCCACCCGCTGCCTTGCAATACAGGCTATTGAGCCAAAGGCTTTGGTTTAGAACCCTGATCATTCTCCTGTCTAGGTCTGGGCGTCCTGGCAGTGTCTCAACCCACACACAACCAAGAATACTCACAACACAAACAATTCCATACTGCATCGGCCGTCTCGCAGTATAA